>MCFL01000095.1:0-88939 GCA_002102555.1 Catenaria anguillulae PL171 | reverse complement strand
TTGTGGTTGGCGGCAGGACAATTGCTCGATGCGAACTGAACTGGAAAAGCGGTGGTAGTTCGGGCAAGTTGGCAGATCATGTTGAACCAAGCTTTCGACACAATGAGGGAGGGGAAAACAAGACGGCAATGAGCAGACACTCGAAAAACAACAGGATGATGGAATTACAAAGAAAACCGGGGAAAAATGAGAAGGCGAGCCCCAAAGTCCAACACGTGGCAATTGTCAATGGAATGAGGAACGGACGACGCACGGAATATGGGGTGGAGGCGAACGACGCTCTAGGAAATCGACACAGACACATCAATACGAATCCCGTCTCGCAATGCTACCTTTCCCTCTTGATTCCGCCACTTCCGCCGGCGGCCGATCCGGCGGGACTCGTCCCCTTCCCTGCTGGGGCGCCAAGTCCGGGCATTTCCAACAATACTCTGGCCGTGACCCTCCTCACGGCACTTGGTTCATCGGTTCCCACCTCGGTCACAAGCTCGCCACTCGGGGCACCTTGACAAACGCCACCATGACTGACGACGCACTCGTGCCCGCCCCATTATCCACGGGACGATCCATCCGGACCGTCTCGCGCTTGGACAAGGCCACATCCGTGTGTGCCCAAATCCACATGCGCGTGGCTTGAATCGGGTCCTTGACCCACATGGACACCATGGGATGAGCAGCCATGGCCGCACGCTGCGCGTCGCTCGAAAGCATCCGAAGTGCGCGTTGTGTGTGTTTGTCGAGTGCGCGTGGGTCGTACGTGGGCAGCGCCGTTTCCAAGGGCAATGAGGCGGACGAGGCGCCGTTGGTGCGCGAAGATGTTGGGCGCGACAATGTCCTGCGTGTGCCGTAGGGCGACCGAGAGCGAGACCGAGACCGTGACCGCGACCTAGACCACGACCGTGATCGAGACCGTGACCTTGACCGGCTGGCAGGTCCACCAGACGGGATGGGCGAGTACGATGCGTTTTTGCGACGCGACGACCGGCCACGGTCGCGCCCTCGCCCGCGGCTCACGGACCGGCTGCGGCTGCGATACCGGTCGCGGTGTCTCCTGTCCCTGCCGCCGCCGTCACGCGAGCCGATGCTCGGGCTTCGACTGCGGCTGGCGGCTCATGTATCGAGCGGTCTTGCGACCGCGGTGGCCCGCGGGTGGCGGCGACGTGGATCGGCTGCGGCTGCGGTACCGGCGGGAGCGGCGCACGGGTGGCGACCGCGACCGCGAACGTGAGCGCGAGCGCGAGTAGCGCCGGCGGCGGTGGTGCGAAGGGGAGGAGCGGCGTGAGTGGTGTGAGTGAGAAGAGGGCGACCCGATCCAGTGTGGCTTGCCAGACGAGGAGGAAGGTTTTGCGTCGGCGGCGGCGAGGGATTTTTTCTCAAAGGCGCCATTGAGTGAAGGGTCGACGAGGGCATTGACGTCCATTTCTACAAAGCGAAATGCGAGTTATTATTGCGCAATTGAGGCAAAGATGAATAGAGAAATGTGAAGGTACATACCAGGCACCAAGTCCACCTTATGCTTGCCCGCACGAATTTCGTCCCACATGCTCGGCTGGTGTCCCTGGACTGCCAACACGACCAAGTACAACAGGCAAGCATCCTGTGCCTTTGCCGGATCATTCGAGTGTCCCACAGCACCACCACGTGCGGGGTTGTTGCAGTCACTTGCCAAGTGCCGGTTCCACTCCCCGCTTTCCCCTGGACGGCGGCGTTTGCTGCGTAAAACCCAAGTGCGGATACGGCACGCCCAACCGGTGCAAAATAAAACACCGCTGTGTGTTTTGCCAAATCGAACCCGACCTCGGCCAGCGCGGAAAGCTCGGTAGCAAACTGGGACTCGAGATACGCCTGTGTGACTTGATTGTGATTCGTTGGGTCGTTTGCGCTCAATAACGTGCGCCGCTGCCACCCGTCGGCGGCTTGCGGCGGTACCAATGACAAGAGCGGGCCCAGCTGCATATCATCGACGGCACGTTGTAATCCAACGGGCAACTCCATCTTGCCACCCGTCAACCACGAGCAACAAGTGCAGCCTGGCGGTGCGCTGCGACTGCCAATCGCCCCTGCCCTGGCCATAGCACGCAATGTTGGCGAGGCGCGGGTGCACAAAAATATCGGTCGTGTAATAGTCGGGGCGGTCGCGGTCCGTGTCGACCGACGGCGCAGTCACGAGGCGAATGACTTGGCCGGGCCCAAAGCGCACGTGAATGGGCTCGCCAGACGAGGGCGATTGGATCGTGTAGGTGCCTGCGGGCATGTCTTTTTCGTCCGGGTGGAACTTGGACAGAAAGTGGTTGATGATTGGAAACGTGTGCAGGTGGCCATCAAGCTCCGGAAAGCGAGTGCAAAGGCGACCGCGGTCTGCGGCGTGGTGGATCAGGAGGTAGGTTGAGGTGAGGCGTTGCTGCCGGGTGCCAACGCCTGATAAAGTAATTTTGTGCAAGGCATGGACAGTCAAGTCGTGAGAACCTTGAACGAGGTCCGGGACAGCGTTTCGGCGGCGACGTACCAGGGCGCTGTGTGCACGGACAGGCTCGAGGGATTTCCAAAGTCATTTCGGATGGCGATCGTCGTTCTTTTCTGTGCGCCGGCGGCAGGAGAGTGCGGCGGCAGAGTGGCGGGGACGCAATTGATGGAACCGATGATTACGCAGGTAGCTAGGGGGCCACGCAGAAGTGTACGGGCGGGATGCTATCGCAATGTCAATTGCCATGGGTTTCTTGCATGGAATGCATCAAATGTCCATAGCAGCAGTCCGGGCAGTCAATACGGCGGCGGTTGCTTGTGCCTGTGCCTACAGCTTTTGGGTTGGCGATGGGACGACGGCCGCTGATCACACACAACTCACGACAGACGGCCATCAACAACGCATGCCAAATCATTGCAGAGTCGCCGACAATAAATGCCACTGATGAACCCGTCTCGTCTATTGGTTCTACATAGCTGTTCTTAGGCTGGCTGGGAGCCGTGACTGACGTGGTCGCGAGTCGCACACCAAAACCAACGAGTCAGTGCCAAGTCTGGCTGCTCTCGTCGTGTCAGCTTTTCAGTGTGAGTGAGAGTGGAATTGGGAGCAACGATGGCAGCTGTGTATTCATTCGCATCACATCGCATCCAACCATAGTTAATCTAGAACATTACAAGGTCGACCACCGACCCCTTCCTTTCCCACTCACCTTGACCCCTTACAAAACCCTCCACGCCTTAATCCTGAACCTCTCAAAGGCCTCCTTCTCCAACTGCTCGCGATGGTCTGGATGCGCAATGGCAATCAACCTGCGAGCGCGCTCGTGATAGTTTTGGCCAAACAAGGACGCCACGCCATGTTCCGTGACAATGTAATGCGCATGGTACCGCGTGGTGGTGACGCCTGTTCCCGGCCACAGCATGTTGACAATCTTGCTGGATCCGTCCTTCAAGTTTGTACTGGGCAAGCAAATGATGGGCAGGCCACCGCGCGAAATGGCAGCGCCGCGTTCAAAGTCGATCTGGCCGCCTACGCCAGACACTTGGTAGATGCCGACGGAATCGGCAGCCACTTGGCCAGTGAGGTCCACGGCCACGGCAGAGTTGATGGCTGTGACTTTTGGGTTGGACCCAATCACCACCGGGTCGTTGGTCACAGCGGCTTCTTGGAACAGGACTTGCGGGTTGTCGTCGACGAAATCGTACAGGGCCTGCGATCCAACCACAAAACTCGTTACCGTGCGACCCTTTTGGTAAACCTTTTGGGAATTGTCGACAACCCCCGACTTGATGAGCTCAATCACGCCGTCGCTAAACATCTCGGTGTGAATGCCGAGATGCTTGTGGTTCTTGAGCTCGGCCAAGACGGCATTCGGCACGGCGCCGATGCCCATCTGCAATGTGGCGCCATCCTCAACCATGGCGGCAATGTGCTGGCCAATTCGCCGCTCAGCATCGGAAATGGGCGCCATGGGCGACTGGTGCATGGCGGCGTTGGGTGTAGGGACCACGTAATCAAAGGCATTGAATGGCAAAAACCCAGACCCGCGAGTTCGGACCATGTGCGGGTTGATTTGGGCAATCAAAATGTCGGCCGTTTCAGCGGCTGGCAGCGAGCACGCCACTTCTGCGCCCAGCGTGACAAACCCGTGCTTGTCGGGCGGGCTCACGTTGAGCAGGGCGACTTTCGGCGTGGCCACGCCTTGGCGCATGACGCGGCCCATTTCGGACAAGAAGAGCGGAATGTAAGATCCCTTGCCTTGGGCGACATTGGCGCGCTCTGCCGCACCCACAAACAGGTTGTTGGAGTAGAACCTGTCCGGGTAGGCCATGCACGGGTTGGGGCCCTCGAGATGCAGGTGCATAAACTCAATGCCCGTGACGTCGTCGCGCTTGGCGAGTGCGTCGAGCAGGATCGAAGGTGTGCAGGCGGCGCCATGGACGTAGACGCGCGAGTGGCTGGGAATGTGCTTGACGGCTTCGTCGGCAGAGACCACTTGGGGTGGGGTGCGCTTGATTTTGATCCGGTCCGAAAGCGGCGCTTGCGCTTGTTTCCCGCCAAACGCGGCGCGGGCAATGGAGGCGGTGCGCTGGGCGTTGGCGATGCCTGTGGTGGCCATGTTGGGAGGGACGGCTGAGCTCGAGATGAGGCGGGCGGCCAGCGATAGGGCTGGGCGCGTGGCCGTGACGGCGGCGGCGTGGGGTAGAGCAAGACGGAGCATGGTGATATGGGAGGAGTCGATGGATCGAACAGGTGCAACGAAGATGTGGTTGCAGACATGCGCAAGGGCAAGGACAGGCGGGTGGGGTCAATGCCTTTTATGAGGTCGGAGAATCCGTTAACGTTTCCGGTATGGCGTTGACGTTGACGTTGAGGTGGCGGGAGGCCCCAGCTGCAGCTGCAGAGGACAGGTTTGCACTTGCACCACACCACACTTGACAAAGTTGTGTGCGAGACGCGTCGACGTCAAAGCATTCATTTGAATTTCGAATCCGATCGGCGGATCGGCGGTCGTCACGACATATGGCATGGTAAACTTGTGTCACGATTCGTCATGGGGTGAGAGCTTCGAGAGTCGCTTTCTAGACGAGTTCTCGAAGCCTTTCAATCCGACCACTGATGCAACTGGCATGAATCAACTCCACTGCATGCTTCGCCTCACGTCCATGATTCGATCCGTCACGGCTTATCACGCGTCACGCGAATCGATTTCACGCTCGAATCCACCAGAGTTCCCATTTCCCACAGCAAGCTCCGAGAACGGTAACGGATTGGCTCATCACGGCCCGCCCGCGGCCGCAGCTGGCGGCTGGCTGCAGTTGCAGGGTCATGTCAACCGCTCGCGGCCGGTATAGTGCAGGTGGTCAGCTGGCCCGCAGCAGACTCATCATGGGCACTCGATCAGACTGGACTTGACTTTCGAGGGGCCTCGACACGGACTACGGTATTGCCCTATCTGTACATTGTACATGTGGTATCTCAATGAACGAACCTCAATATTTACTTAAGGCACACACCCCACGGCCACATCCAATTGAATCCCAAGCATTCAACACCTGCATATTCATTTGTCATCAGCACCGTGCTCTCACCAACACCAAACTCAACATGACAATGACACCGCCATCGCCCACGGTACCTGGCAATTCACCACCCGCTCCCGCGTCGTCGGCACCTTCATCGCCACCCAACAGTCTGTCGCCCGCAGCAAAGAAGCAGAGCCTCCTGTCATCCAGCCTACAAGCCATGTCCATCTCGTCACCGCCCGCTTCAAAAGATTCTGGGATGCCGGCAGTCACCCCCGTACCCATTCCGTTGGACACGCGCTCCAACACCATTTCACAGCCTCTCACTCTAACATTCAAGTCTTCATCCGCTTCCCTCAAATCCACTGCCACGGCGTCTGCCAACGGTGGCGACGCGTCCATGGTTACAACTTCATCCAAATCCAAATTGCTGCGCCGATTCTCGTGGAAAAAGATCAAGGCCACTCTCACCGGCGGCCACGGACATGGCCACTCCTCGCCCGGGTCTTCTGCTTCCCCAGCAGCAAGCAAGCCCACAAAGGAAACACCCACTGCGCGTGTAGAAGTCCTTGACCATGCGCTTCCAGAACTCGACGAGGGCGAGGATGGACCAAAATCGCCCATTGTCCTGAAAACCCTGCGTGCACACCCCGACAACTACCCGGCCAAACCGGCAACCAGCTCCAACACGTCACCAACATCGTCCACCACGACCGCCGCCTCCACCACGCACGGCCCATCGCGCCATGGCACGCCACCGAAGTCGAAATCCTTGCCATGCTCGCTGCTGCCAAGGACCGCGACCCGCACGCTCTGCGCCACGTTGTGTGCCCGCGCGACGTGTACCTCAACGACCTCGGCGAACACGTTGTGGTGTTTGACCCGCTGCTCGAACTGCCCCTGCGCGACCTACCCTTGCGCCGCGCCGCCGAACTGGCCCTGCAACTCTTTTCCGCGCTCGACGCCATTCACGCCATGGGCATTGCCCACTTGGACGTGAACCCATCCAACATCATGCAAGATGCGCACGGCCAGCTGGTGCTGATTGATTTCGGCCTTGCGCGTGTGTGCGACGGAACACCCCACCCGCCCGGCCGAGGCACACGCGGGTACGTTGCGCCCGAACTGTTTCCGCCAAAGATCTGCCACTCGACATCGCCCGACATGTATTCTGCGGGCATTGTGCTCGGCCAAATGCTCGATCCGTACTTGGCACACTGCAATGTGCGCATCTTGGGCGGGTCGGCATCCTACCCGGTGCATGTGGAAGAGGTGTTTACCGATGTACGGGAGTTTGTGGAAATCGATGCATTGGCGCACGACGATTTGTTTCCGCCCATCTTGCAGCTTGCGGCGGATTTGTTGTTAAGGTTGATCACGTCGTCGACACCCGCAACGCCCAATCCGGGACATCGGTACCTGAGGTTGACGGCCGCACAGGCCGCCAGGCATCCGTGGTTGCAGGTGCTCAAGAGCAAGGAGCTCGCCGACAAGAGTTTTCGCTACATGACGCCGGGCGAGTGGCGGGCCAGGAGGGCTGGCCAGCAGTTGATGGAGAGGCAGAGGCGCAGGGGGGTGGATATGTTTCGGTTGGTTGGTTAAAGTCGAGCCTTGTGCTGAGATACCCCGCTCTTTCGATCATGTTTGGTGCTTGACGATTCTTGTCTGTGCACGTTTGTTGTTTAGCATATCCCTATCCTTGAGGCAGCAATCTATACACCATATGGCAATCAAGCCAATCATTTTATGCCACCCAAACCCATTTGCCACTCCTATTTCCTGCCAGCTTTTGCTGACTGCTCGCCTCCCTCTTGCTCGTTTCCGCCCTTGCCTGACTGCCAGCGACCTTGTTACCTCTTCCTTGCTGATCGGCGGCCTTGACCTTGTCCATGATTTGCCGCATATTCAACCCACCTGGCCCAAACACACGTTCGGGGTCCAACTTTGTCACATCCTCGACCCGTGATGCACTTCTTCCCAATGCGCCATGCGACGCCTTGAACTGATACGCTTCGTCACTCTGGACAGGCGACACCACGTCCCGCACCTTGCCCTCCACTTGTAACTCAGCCAACATGCTTGCAACCGCATCGGCAAATCTGCCCGTGGGCAGCCGAACAACCATGTCGGGCATGCTCGGGCCAAGCAATTCGGTAGCCAGATCATCCGCTGTCATTGGCCGCGTTGCATTTCTCAGTTTGGCGCATATCCGATCCTTGAGCCTGGCAAACACGTGATGCACGATGCCTGCAAACGAGCCCGTGCCAAGCAGGCTGGGAATCAGCGGCGCCGGGTGGAAATGCGACAGGATTGCTTGTGGCTGTGGCGCCACGCTCTCAGCGAGCGTGCTTGCAAGGGCGCCCAAGTCGGACGGAGACGCCAGTGGGATTAGCTCACCGAGCTCGGGCGGCGCGTGCATACGATCTGGATCGTCGGGCCAGTACATGAGCGGCGGGATAATGGCAAGTGCCGAGGGCGGGACGTGCACGATGCAGGCATCTGGGTGGGTGCGTGAACCAGTGAGGCGGAGGCGGACGAGTGCTTCGGATGCAGGTGCATGAGGGGGTGATGGCCATGATCCGAGCGTGCAGATGGCCGTGTCGCCGCTGGACCCGTCGAAATCGGCCATGAGCGGGCTGGAGAACACAACCAGCGGTGGCGACGTGTGTGTGCAGCGGTACACGACTGATGCAGTGTCATTGGGGTCGGTGCGCGAGATCCATTGTGAACGTTGGGCGTGCGAGATGTGGGGCGAGAGGTGGGTCCAGGCGAGAGTGGATCGGGGCCGGGATGGTGGTGGTGCTCGGATGGCTAAGGCTTGGCGGGAAAGCGCCATTGGGAAGAAGTGGCGGAGTACGCGAGGCAGTTGCATTGAGTGCATGGTGGAGTGTGAATCGTTATCATGGCGAATGACTTTGGTAGCGCATGTCGAATGGTGTCATTCATACATTGCTGCGTACTCGGACCTTCGATCGTGCCCGTCCGATCCAACGCGCCGCCAGTTGCCAACACACAATCAGGATTCCATCTATCACATTCCCACAAGGACCTTGTCGCAAATTGGGTACAATCAATGCAATGCCATCATGCGAGTTGTCTTTGTTCACATCAACCAGGTCGAGATCTCGGCGGGCAACCCGCGCCTCTTCTTTGTGCGTGTGACACTCCAGTCGCCACCAACTGCCAACGCTGCCAAGTCCAGCACCGCTCTGCAGCTGACGCTGCGCACCGACATTTCCACCGAGCCAACCCTCACGCCTACTTTCCGGCTGCCCAAACTCCACTTCAAACTTCCCGCGCTCCCAACCACCGGCAGCGACAAGAAGAAGCCCCAGCACCAACCGAGCAATGATCAACTCTTGACCGTGTTGCTCGATGTGTACGAGATCTCGCCTGATGCGGGCCCACGGCTCGTTGGGTCGGCAAAGTCCAATGTGGCTGCTCTTGTTGATTCTGCGCCCCCATTGGCGCTCATGGCGCCGCTCAGTTCCGATGGAACGCAGCAGTCACAGGTAGGCGTGATCAAGGCGACATCCAGGGCGTTTTCGGGGACGACACGTGGGAACGGGGCTGCCAGTGGGGCAAACCCATCAGAGTTGGACGAAATGCATGGCATGAATGTGGGCAGCGAAGACGGCGAATATGGCCCAGCTAATGCACCACAGCCGACTGGTGGCAGTCGAATCGACTCATCCGAAGCTTGTACGGCTTGATGGCACAGCGCACTGTGTCAATGTGCTGCATTCTTACATGTGCTGTTTTCTCTACTATTTCTTGAAGATGCGGAACCTGGTCAGTGCGGAAAACGACTCGCCCTCACCATCGTTTCCTTGCGAAATGCGCACTCATTCAAGAACTCTGCACTTTCTTTTGCCATCATGACCGGCACCGCCATCAAGACGAGATCTGCCCCCGTTATTGTGACAGGATCCGGAGAGTGCGTCTTCAATACGTGACCATTCTTCCCTTACGGTAATTCATTTCATGTCAACGCTTGCAAACCACAGAGTGATGCACTTGGGCCTATCGCTCAACTGCGTTATTGACACGATCAACTTGCCGACAGCTTCCACCCTCACAACACTTGTCCTCTTTGAACGGGACAAACCACGAGCCAAGTTCCATCTCTCGCTGCCAGCAACTTTATCCCCTCTGTGGCCGTCGCATGCCCAGCTCGGAACGGTCTTGAAATGCAGCTCGACATCCTCTTCTGGATCGTCAATCGAGGGTCTGGAGCTGCATGTGCTCATGTCAACGTTGGATCTCACAATCTCGTCCCCTGCGGCATTGCTGGTGCGACTGGCCGACGCTGCAAAGTTGCATTCATCCATTGTCACCACACTCGATGTCAAGTCGACGACTGCTCCGCTCCCCGTTTCGCGCGCTGGCAGATGTCTGCTTCACGTCCAGGCGCTTCCAGCCAGCAGCACGGGTTCCGTCGACGCATTTCTCAACGACATGATGATGTGCAACCCTTCCCCTTCGGAAACATCTGCGGCATCTCCGGCATCATTGGTAGCACCGCGGCCTTTGGCCAAGTTTCCGCTTGTCACCTTTGACGGCTCGGGCACTCCGACTTGTACTTGGCCACCACCTCCGCCGTCGGTCAAATCGCATGCCAAGTACCTCATCAGCGAGCCTGGAAGATCCGCCATTACAGACAACGTGCCGGTTTCCTTTCAACGCCGCACTGTCTTGGTGTCGTCAGCAGACCATCGATCTGCCATCAACCTTGCATTCCAGCTCTTTGCTGTGGTTTCTCCTGGGCATGATTACGTCTTGGTCGCCTACGGCACATTAGAGCTGGACCACGCTGGAACAAGTGCAGGGCTGCAAAGCCACGTCCAGCACCCTCATCGCGTCCGCCTGTTCCCCACAGCAGCATATCGTACTGTGTTCGCAACAGCCGAGTGCGGGCGCGTGTACTTGGACGTTGGCGTGCACATTCATCATTCGCACTTGCCCGGTCAGGTGCAGGCGGCGGCAAATGGCTCGTCAGTGGGTGATGAGACCATGGTTGACCTGCCCGTTTTGGAACCGGTTCGTTGCAGCGACTATTTCTTTCCTCACCGTTCGCGAGGTCTTTGTTACTGGAGCGATTCAAATTGTCTAACAGCCGTCACAACATGCCCTGCTGGATGAGTTTCAAGATATGGCCAAGGCCATCATGGATCTCAGGCTCGAAAAGCAGCGGCTGGCGCGCGATTGCGCGCGATTGGAGGCGCAGCTTGCCAATGGCGGGTCAGTCAGTAGCTCGGGACGAGTGGATGGATGGATGAATGTGACGAGCGAGCAGTTGAAAAGCATGGCAAACAACGAGTTGATCGAATACTGTTGTGCGTTTGCACCTTACGTCCAATTCGCTTCCTTGCATGAAAGCAGAGTGTTGACCGACAGCTTGGCGTGTCTGTGCACAGTGGGTGTGCAAAGTGCACTAAGGACAGCGAAAGCGACCGAGTCCATCAAGCAAGCCGATGCGGCCAAGTTGCAGAATCAGACGGAAACGGCACGGTTTCAAATGCTCGTTTGCTCAACGGATATGTTTCTCACTGGATGACTGACAATGTGGAGGTGACGATTCTCAGACCCAAATTCTGCAAGACCAAATCCGCCACTTGCAAGAGACCGTATCCAAACAACAGCTTCAGCTCCAAGAGCTACAAGTGTTTCGCAAGAAATCGGAGCGACTCAAGGCTCTCGTTCACCAACAAGAGTCAGTTATTCAGCACCTTGAACGGTTCGCGAGCACTTCCTCACAGACACGACTTGGCAACGCTTCAATTGCGCCCTTGCCACCAGGCCTTGCCGCGAGCCAGCACGATCTCGAGCTCTTGATGCGATGCAGCAAGGCAGAAAGCAGGGTCGCTGCACTTGAAAAGCAGGTACGGATCACATGAATGTCGTTTGTTGCGTTGCACATCGATACTTGTTTTATGACTGAGGATGTCCCTGTGTCGTAGATTCAAGAGCTATCCGGGAGAATTGCGGTAGCCAAGGTTGGATCAGGAACGAATCCCGCCGGGTGAATCGCGTGAACTGTATTTATCATGATGCACACCCAAACTTGATTAACACTGCAGAGTAAACAATGAAAACAGAGTATAGGCTCCTTCGAATTCCACGATTGATGGTCCCCGGTCAGGAAGCGGTTCAGAATGGTACCACATTTGCGTAGCGGGGTCGGGTTTAGACGAGCTGTGCAGACTCTGGTTGTTGCATATCTTTGAGAATCTGCTAGTACATCGAGGGAATCTGCACCCTGGTCGAACCATGCCCCGATTCGCAGATCTGGATGGCAGGTTCCAGAATATAATGGAAACAACGAATGTTCGCACTCCAGACGGGTTTCCGAACACCGATCGTGGGAAATGGGATTAGGTCCAACGCCTTCCCTCCACCGAGACTAGGCGTCAACACTCTTTGAATAGCCACTCAGCGCAATGATTAAATGACATCCGCCTTCAAGCACTGAAATTCTCGCCCTTGTCCCACGACGACTCTGGATCGAAAAGCGCGCGAATCAGAATGGCGTCGAACGACTACATATATCAAGACAAGGGGAGCGCCGAACAGATGATGGCAGCGGCTGCTCGTTCTCGAGTCAGCCATCAGCTCAAGAGCGTGCTACCGGTTAACGCTGTCGAAGACACGATTTTTGCTGTCGCGTACATTACCACAACAGACAATGAGATGCCGAATTCAGTCACATGGATCCTGACGGTGCGAATGATGCCCGCGTGCATTGGATCCGTCCTGCAAACGCATGGAGCCAGACTGACGTCTGAATCATGTCATTGCGACAGCTGCTTGACGACTTTCAACTGCTCTCATTCGCACTCAATCCACACATTCACCACGACATTCCTTTTGCGCTGGCAGCTTTCATGGAGCCGACACGACTCCTGGATACGTATACCAGCTTTTCGATCGCAAATGTGTTGGGTTCGTTCAGTCAAAACTGGGTGATGAAGAGAACATGCGGGTTGACCCAGCAGTGATTGGATTAATAGCGTTGGTGATGGTGTTTTCCACGATTACACTTGCAGCAGTTGTCAGCATGCTGATGCATCGACAAACCAAGGTCCCCATTTCAGCGCTCAAGGCGCTTCGAATCTTGTTCACATTAATTGTCTCAACGCTCAACATTCCTATCGCCACGCTGTTTTTTGGCGGTATCAATTGTTCCATCAGCGACGGCACTCTCGAGCCGTTTGATGTTCCATGCTTTCGAGGTCCACATTTGCCGCTCGTCCTTTTCAACACTCTCGGGCTATTCATGTTCGTTCCCTTGATTCTGCTGGCGTCTGTGGTGGTACGTATGAGCTCTGCCTTGGAAGGAATGATTTGGGTCAATCACCCATGACATGACGGACTGGTAATGGATCTGATCTGCCTCTTGGAATAGCTCATTGAAACATCACCCACTTCAACCAGCCCCAGCGCAAAAGCTCATGGTCAAGTTGAGCTGAGGTCGATGGCATTGCGTATCGTTTTTGTCGTTTTGGATGCCGTAACACCAACAATCCAATCAGGCGCAGCAATCTGGCTCTACATGATTGTGACATCGATTGGCCTGCTCTATCTGACATTTCGGCTGATCCAGCAGCAACCGTACTTTGACTCTCGAGTCACCATGTTGCGCTCAGGTCTGACATTTGCGTCGGCCGCAGCCATGATAGCAAACATGGTGCTAACCATCATCGGCATGGTCGATCAAGGATCTTGGGTCATTCTCCTTCCCGCAGCTCTGGTGGGATTCGTCGCAGCATCCGCTGGATCCAAGGTGTATGCGAACCGGTACCTGGAAAGGACCGTGAAATATTGGCACGAAGTGTGTCGGGGCGAGTTGATGCCAAGTGATGAGCGGGTTGCAACCAGTGTCCATGGAATTGGCCAGCAGACACTGGAGCGCATGACTCGTCGGCTGGGTGAGGCGGAAATCAGCAGTCTTCCTGTGACGCCTCGAAAGTTATCTGCCAGCGTCAACAGCAAGCAATCAAGTGTCAGTATTCCAGTAATGTCCGAGACGCACGCCATCATTGCAGAGCTTCTCAAGGACCCGTCGTCAGACGCAATAAATAAGATTGCAGCCACGGTGGAGAAACGGCGGGAAAAGGTGTTTGATTCGCCACTTCAGGTTGAAGTTTGTACGTAGTCTCGCCCATTTCGTACGTGTGTGAAGCGCAAGCTCACCTTTGAGCCTCGGCGCTGCAGGCGTCCGCTTTGTCCGTGACAATCCGACCGAGGTGCAAGTCGTTCTGGCACTCCAACTCCTAGAACGTGGATTGATGGAGTTTCCATCCGACCCATTGCTACTCTTACTCGCAGCGACCTATCTCGCAGAATACTTTGGGTTTGAAGGACAGCGTGCAGCAGATGTTCTCATCCAACAGCTCCACCATTCGAGCAGATCCGTTCCACTTGCCGTCAAGTATGTTGCGTACGCTCGGCAACGGGCTGCTCAGTCGCGTGGTGAGCACGTTCTTGACAAGGCTGCGTTGGATGCCCTCAATAATGAGGTGCGCAAGAGCCATCTTCGTGCACTTTGCCTTGTCAGAAATGCATGGGAGGCGGTTCGAATCGGAGCACCGTTGAGCAAGTTGGCTGTGATAATCAGCGACTTGTCCCGGTCCCAAGTGCAAACGGATGCCACCTATCGTCGTTTGCTCGAAAAAAGTCCGCGAGACAAGACTGTTCTCCGAGCATACGCTTCCTTTCTTTCCTGTTGCCAAGCAGACGGACTGCGCGCCGAGCAGCTTATGGAAAGAGCCGAGGAGGTCGAGTTGCACGAAATGAAACAGCGGCCAATGCGAGCTCCACAGCGTCTTGACGTGCGTCGTGCATCAATAATGCCCGGCAGTGCACCCCCGACGCCATTGCCAGGTGCGGGAAACAAACCTTCGTCACCAACCAGTCGCCGCCCGACGTTTGCCGCCTTGCCCAATCTCCCGGCTCCGATGGGTCTCTCTGCACCGCTTCCCGCAAAACAGGCATCTCGTTCCCCGATGAATTCCATGTGGAGCACCACCAGGATAAATCAAAATGACGCGCAAAAGTCCGTGGCAGGGCTCAACTACAGCGATTCCCATGCTTCAAGAGATTCGGGGCTCGCACGATTTCGCGGCGCCCAGCGACGAGTCTTGTGCGATAGACTGGGACGGCCATTGCGGACGAGGATACCCATGTATATCATGTCGGCACTATTTCTTTGCGCGGTCACCATCGGGCTCTACTATTGCCTCCTGTTTTTTGAGCGATTGCTATCAATTGTCGAGGAGTTCATGACGAGCCGCACACTCCGATCCAACACGCTCGAGACGCTCCAATCTGTCCGCACCATGGCTCTCACACGATCACGGCCAAACCTGCACCACGAGTATCTCTCCGCCTACTGGCGCATGCGAAACCAAACACTCCCCGCCGTGAATGCTTCCCTCTCCAGCGTCGCTGAACGCAAAGTGTCACTTGCTGTGCAAGACATTATCTTACCTGTCTTTACGGTTATGTACACTGAGCAGTTCTCACTGGCTGAACTGACGTCAGTTGACGTTATCAACCGAGTCATGCAAGCTGCCACGCTGGTTGTCAACCATGGCGATCCAAACACAAGCAACGACAGTCAAGCGTGGACATCATCCTCCCTTTCCTTTCTGACCAAGAATTTGGATGCAATTGTCGATGCCATTATGGTGGTTGCCCAGTCGAGCGTCGAAGAGTACAGACGACTGGTTGAGTGGAGCGAAGCATACGTGCTCGCTTCTATGTTTGGATCCATTCTTGCGCTTGTTGGGTTGGGTGTCTTGGTGTACTCGCTCGTACGTGTCTTGGTCCTAAAGCTTGCCTTTGGTTCATGTTGGCAAGGTTGACTCACAAATTGCAAGACAGGTCATCAACACATTCTTTCATCAAGAAGATCAAGTGCTTCAAATGCTCCTCAAGATCCCAAAGAAAACCGCAACGACTTTGCTGACACAAGCGGAAGAAGACCTTGAGACGTTCCGCGAGGTCACTGAGCTGGACGGAACCGACGAGCACCATACATTGCATTCCAGCTCGGGCACATCGCTATTTGCATGGCTTTCTTCGGGAAACAAGCGCGCGTTCAAGGTCAAGATGCTCATTGCGTCTACTGCGTTTGCCATTGGCTGTCTTGTCTGCATGATGCTCGGTGCTCCGCTCTTGTACGTATCTTCCCACTGACTGCGTTTCTTCCTCCGTACTCGTGACGCATTGTTGACGGCGCTGTCGATTATGCGTCGTGCAGGAGCACTGGTCTCAAGGAGCACATTGACTGGCTCGTGACATCCGGGAATCGGCGGTATGAAATGCAATCATGGCTGGTTTTTTCGCAGGAAGCATTCCTTGGAGATGGCTCTATAGCAAACTCCAGTGCGTTTCACATGCATATCAATTCCCTGTTTGCTGTCTGGCTAATATACTTTGACGACAACAGGAATGCTCAAGTCCCTTCGCGGAAATGTGCGAGACATTGGCTTGGAGCATGCAAAGCTCGAGACTATCAGCGCAACCATCTATCAACTCTTTCCCAACTCGACCATCTACCCGCGCAACTGCACACTGGCCGCATCCTGCCCAGCAGCGTCGGATATACCCGACGTGGGATTCACTCGCGCACTCGCAACAATGTCTTTGGAAGCCGAAGCGGACCTGCTGATATCCGTTGTCAACATGATTTGCGATCACCTCGCCCTTCAATTCAGCTCACAGGGCCCCGCCACCAGCACGTCGCCCGTCGACACGAGTACACGAGCATACAAGACTTGGTTGTATGGCCGAGCCGTCGCCAAGGACGTGATCCAGCGTGTCCAAGAGGTTCATGCGCTCACTGTGGCTCAGGTCCATCGCGAAGTAGCAAATCTGATTTCCATGTGCGTGGGCATGTTTGTGCTCACGCTGGCTGTTTTCGGCGCGGTGGGATACGTCTTCTATAAGGTGGCCGTCAAGAGGATGCTGAATCGCACAGAGGCCATCATTGGGCTTATGTTCTTGATTGGCAGCGAGCACATGCGGGATGTGCCCGAGGTTGGCAAGCTCATCGAAACGGGTGGACTCATGCTGTTCATGAAGTCGGATGAGGAAGAGACGACCAGCAAGTGAGCAACGAGCCTGCGTGGTGTGCGTTTGCTTACTGTTGTCACCAATTTGGTTCGGAAACTTGCTAGATTGCCTCATGTATCCATACTACGATGTTGCTTACCCTGCAAAGATACACGCCCATTTTTGCTTCCCAACGGATGATGTCTTTGCTTGTCGTCCTCCCTCGGCCTCGCTTTCTCGCATTGTTGCACGCGAAGTAGTCGCCAGAATGAGCTGCCGTTGACCTTGTGCTTCCTCGCGCTGACTTTGTCGGCCGTCACGTGGGCCTGACGATCACAATTTCACCTGCTCTGAGCAAATGATTCGAGCACAACTCCTGATTCGAGGCACGCAGTCCAATGCAACCATTGTCACCTGTCCGCTGACACCGGCTGCATTTCTCGTATTTGCTTGCTAGCTCCATCCTTTATCCGGCCTCCGTCCACCGTGACCGTCTGCAACACATCGGGCGATCACATCCCGCCAGCTGCCCGACTCTGACAGTGGACCAAAATGGATGAGGCAATCCCGGCCCCTGCGCCGTACATTTGCCCATGCGAGTCCCAGGGTGGTACGTTCGATCGATCGTGCATGTTTCGCATGGCTTGGCCGCTGGACGTGCAGCAGCGACTGATTTAGTCGGCCGTGTCACTGTTCCACAGGACTTGCAGTGCAAGACCCAGCGTCCAAGATCAACCCGTCCTTCCTCGCCACCTTCCACTGGATGGACATTGCCCGCATCGTTTCCCGCTTTCCCGAACTCGATCGCCATATTTACAAGGTCCAAGCCATCGACTACCTGCTTCGCCGTCTGTGGCCCGCAGGTGTCCCGGAATCCCAGCTCATTTCCATGGCATGTGTGCGCGCAGCCACTGGGTTCGATGCACAACTCACGCTGTCGGAAGCTGCTGGTTCGATCCAATGCCTCGGCCAGGGAGCCGAAGAGGAGCTGGCCAAGCGGTCGGCCAAGATGCATGCCTTGTTGATTCTGATTTCGGGTCGTGTGCCGTTGCCCGAAGCCGTGCAGGCGCAGGTGGATGCGCTCGAGTTGCCGCCGGCGATTATTTCGCAGCCAGAGCCCATGGCAGATCGGAAAGAGTTTTTGCGTACGCTCCCACTGGTGCACTTGTAGTCGTTTGCCTTGTGCTTGCAGCCGCCAACTTTTGATTGCTTTGTCTTTAGCCGCTCCCGATGTGCTCTATACCACGGCCAACCTATGCCACACGTACAAGGACGAGATCTTCAAGTTGCGCGACAAGGGCTTTGACTTGAACCGTCACTCGCCCATGTTTATGATCCATCGTTTGAAAATCGCCTACCCGTTCCTCGGCTTCTTTACGCAAGACGGCGGCAAGTGGCAAACCACGGCCACGTCGGCCAACGTCATTTGCTGTGGCCATGGGCCGCAAGTCACGGATGCGCGCGAAGCAGCCTTATTGCATTTGGTGATTTTGGCCGTGCAGGGATACGAGCCGAGTGTGTGGGCTCAGATTGCCGATGGGTCCCTCAAGGTGGATTTGAACACCGGTACGTTCGATTTCGAAGGCCCTTACGTCATGGCTCGTCTGACGCGACCACGCCCCCACTCCCTTATCACACAGAGGTGGACTTTAAAGCTCTCTCGTTTGCCGCCCGCCCGGCCTGGATGGTGAACCGCGCGCCGATCGTCCCCGCCCGGCGGAGGTCACGCTCGCGCAGCCGTTCTCGTTCGCGTTCGCGCGACCGGCGCTCTCGCCGCCGTGACTGCCGGTCTCGTTCGCGGTCTCGGTCGCGGTCGCGCCGTTCTCGTCGCCGGTCCTCGTCCCGGTCCCGCAGTCGGTCGCGCCGCCGGTCGCGCCGTGATTCGCGGTCGCGGTCGCGGTCGAGGTCGAGGTCGCGTGACCGCCGCCGCAAGTCGCGCCGCAGTTCGCGGAGCAGGTCGCGAAGCCGGACGCGGTCGCGGTCTAGGTCGAGGGATCGCCGCAGGTCGCGCCGCGATTCACGGTCCAGGAGTAGGTCCAGGGACCGCCGCAGGTCGCGGTCGCGGTCCAGATCAAGGGACAAGTCGTCGCGCCGGCGCGGGTCGGTCGGGTCGCCGGCAAACTCGAGCAGCATGGTTGTTGAAGTGCGTGTGCCGCAGGATCCCGAAAAGTATGATCGCGCGTTGGCCATGATCGACAGTGCCGTGCCGATTCGGCAGGCGTTGGAGGCCAATGCCATGGTGCAGCAGTGGGTCGAGGACCCAGAGGCTGCGGCAAAGATGTTTGTGTTCAGCTTGACCAGCCAGGCGGTGCAGGTCAAGGTCAAGGAACGTGATGGCGAGTACGTGGCTGGTGTCGCAGTCAAGCTGGGCAACGGCGATCGCATGTTTTACCGGGAAGGGAGGTCCAAGGACCGCGAGGTAGCATTGCGATTGGCGACGGCCAAGGTCATTGTTGGCTTGGAGAATTGATTGTTGTTTCCCCCGTTCGCTTTTTGGTTTGGACGCTGTCTCTTGATCTTTGATGCTGTTTGTGGTTTTCTCGCTTGCCACCGAAAGCTTAGCTTCCGGCTGTCGCTTTTCCTGCATCTTGGACAATCTTGACATTTGCTGGCATTTGATTTCCGTTTTCTTGCTTCCTCGCTTTCCCCCGACGACAACCTTATTATTGTGATGCGCGGCAACTCAGCCGTGGCTATTGCTCTTTCCTTTTGTCTTTCCTCACGCAGAGTACCGTATTTACATTAGTTTGAATTATGCATGCGTGGACTGCTTTTGACTCGGTCCTTGGCGGTTGAGGCAGCGACAGAGCAGGCAAAGTCTGAGGGCACTGGCAAGGGACGCCGATCTGTCAACCGAAGCTGAGTGTTTCCAGGCGTCACCAACTGCTTCCTTCCTGACGGCGTTCAATTGCCCAAGATCCATGTATTGACCTATCTCCCTATATGCCAAGTAACAATGGATGACCACCAATACAACGGCAACGGGAACGCCGAGCCCATGTCGCCCACGGAGCACCACCACCAGGCTCAGCCCGACCGCCACGGCGATGACCAGGTTCACGACCTGCGTGCCACACTGCCCCGCTCGACGGCCCACGGTGGCAGCTCAATGGACGTTGACCAACCACTCGAGTCTGCACATGGCCGGTCTCGCACGCCCTCGCGCTCTCGGTCGCGGTCCCGCGCTCGCGACGACCGTGCCTCTCGCAGCCGGTCCCGGTCACGCACTCGCACCACTCGAGACCGGCGGTCTCGCTCGCGGTCCCGGTCGCGTGGCCGCGGTGGCCGCGACCGCGACAGATACCGTGACCGGCGTGCCCGGCGAGACGCAACTTACTCGCCGCCGCGCAACCGTAGTCCGACACCGCCGCCGCGTGCACCTAGGTTCCGCCGCCCAACGGCCGATCAGATCAAGAATGCACTTGCCACGCTCGACCCGGACTTGCGGCGCATCTTTGCAAAGCACAAGCTCATGGAAATGTGGGTGGCCGACCCAATCGAGGCCATGCGCATGCATGTGTTTATCGAGCGGCAAAAGCAGCTGGGAAAGACGAATGCCTTGGTTGTGATTCCGCCAAAGAAGATCAGGGATAAGCTCGGTGTGTCGGCATTGCCCGGCGGGCGCAGGGATAGGGACAGGGATAGGGGCGATCGGGACCGTCGCGGCGGATCATCGTTTATGACCATGGATAGCTTCAGTCACCCAGACCTGTGGACGGCAAGGGTCAAGTTCGGCATGGGCCGCACCGAGGTCGAAAAGCTCATTCGCGATCGTGACGAGGACGTGGCCGTGCGCAGGGTGACTGCGCTCGTGATCGTCGATGTCTAAGCCCGTTGCCATGATTGGATCTTGGATCGTGCCATATTTATCAAGTCCAAGCTGTTTGGTTCCTCCTTTCGCTTCATCCCTTTTTTTTTCGTTTTTGCTCTCGCCAACCCAAGTGACGCATCCTCGAGGTCCCTGGACATTCTGTCCAAGTCCAAGCACTTGGTGTCGTCTTCCTCATTCAATTTTTTTCCAATTGTTTCTCCCAAGCTTTTTGATTACTCTCCCGCCTTTTTATTTACTTCATCTGGCTGGCTTCGTGCCCGTGAATTTCGTCGTCGTTTGGTGGATCTCTACCGACTCGCCTGTTGTGACGTGCGCTTCAATGCGCTGCCGTCTTGAGTGCGAGGCGCAATGAATACACGTCGCTGTGTTGGATCCTTTTTGTGTGTGAGTGTGTTTTGGAGGTGTGGGCCAGGATTGCGTGGGGTTCATGAGGCCCCGGCTATACCTGGCTCGAGTGTGACTCGGGAAAGGCTGTGGCCTGCCGATAAGGACAATCGGAAGGCTACAGGCTGCATGGGATGATCGTGCCAGACGCATGCCAGTGGTGTGGGTGAAGAGAAGGGCGAGGCCGCGGAGGCGACCAAGTAGTAGCTGATCTGAGCGGTTGCCTAAGCGGGGAATGGGTACGTTGGCCAAGCAACAAACTTGGTTGAACCGGCGGGAATTTAGACACCATGTAGACGTTTTCACAGCCCGTGCTTCCTCATGAAAGCAACCCCAATATCAAAATAAAGTCGGCAGCCCGTCTTGAACTTGTGAGAAGCAAGGCAACAGCAGAAGGATTGGCGGAAGGACAGTGGGATGGTCCCCCGATCCCCGAACGATCGGGGCTGCTTCCACATTCGCATTCGACAGAAGATTTCCCACCAGCAACCAGCTGCATGTTGAATATGATCATGAAATGGTTTGGATTCACTCCCTTAGGATATTGCCAGCACTTGAAGAATCGTACTCGAATCTATCGACTTGCGCCCATACCTCTGGTCAAGCACGATTTCAAATCAATGCTGGCGCACCAGCTGTGCCTTGGAGATGACTCCTCGTCCTGGCTCCCTCCAACACGTGAAGTGACGGAGCTCGATTGCGGACACGCCGTCTCACTCAATTGATGTGTGCATATTCACCCTTGTAGTTGGACGACTGGGTCCCACCCACTTTCTCCGGCACCACTGGAACGCACGTAACCGACTCACCTCTCGATACCCGGAACTTGAGGGACACATGCACAAGCTTGTCGTCATCTCTCATTACTTCGAGTGCATTCTGGGTCCAACCGGCTTGCCGAAGTCGTGATTCACGAACGCGTCCACTCCGGTCACGACCAACGGGCCGACTGCTACTAGGTGGAACTCGCCTTGTCCGGGCTGGTCACGGCCGATAGTTCGGTCATTCGATGCAACAGACAGGGGCGGAAAACAAGATCTGGCAACAAGGGCCGCACATTACCACCTGCTGCTCATTCTGCTCACAGGGGATGTCAAGTTGTCGCATCTTCACGTTCCCAAACTGGACGTCGGCGAGGCGGACAGTGTAAGCAAGAATCAAGTCGCATACATGGTCCGGCATGCAAACAGATTCGCCAGATTGCGGAGAGTTTTGTGAGTCCATGATTTGTGTTGGTTTCATCGCATGGAGGCTGAAGATACAAAGTGTGTTTGCACTTGGAAAGGCGACCGATCTCATTGACTGCCGGCTGGTCTTGCAAGATCTACATGGCCGCCCAGCGCAATGACCGCATGCGTAACGCTCCACGCCCATTCACATGGTTGAGAGTTATCGTCGTCCAGCAGGTTCGTCAACCGCCTTCCACATGCCTCACTGGCACAATGAACGTACTAAAATTACAATGTCGCCACGCCTCCTTGCGATTCGTCCAGTAATGCTTGCTGACGCAGGCCTGTCATCAGCAAGGACCAAATTGCCTGACAACGGGATCTGATGGCAACGCAATTAGTATTTGAGTTGTTGATTATGGAAGCAATTGGGTGATGGGGCCAGCAAGCGATGGCATGGCCATTAGGCGCGGTGTATGTGGCTTTGCGAGGTGTTAGTCATCGTTCTAAAATCTGACGCGATCGCATTGAAGAACACTGGTCTTGTCTCACTGAATACAGTTCGTGATCATTCGTCAGCTTATTCTCACTCCACTCTTGGTAGGCAAGTCGAGAACCTCAGCGGCAAAGAACCACTCGTTCAAGGGCAATCAGATATGCCGTGTATGTGCTTGAGGGGTACAAATACTTGTGCCTCGCCCGCCGACATCCACCGTTCTCACCATGTACCCCATTCCACACATTGCCTCCTTCTAACCAAACACACCCACACACTCTCTCTCCTCTTTCCACAAACATGACTGCTCAACTCAAGAACATTGTCCTCGTCGGTGCCACGGGCAACATTGGCTCCCCCGTTCTCGAACAACTTCGCGCCGCCGAGCCAAAGTTCAACATCACCGTCTTGAGTCGCGCATCGTCGACTGCCACCTTCCCGTCCGATGTCCACGTCGTCAAGGTGGACTATGACAACCTCGCTTCGCTGACCCAAGCACTCCACGGCCAAGACGCGATCGTGTCCACCATTGGTGCTGCCGCTCTCGACAATGCCCAAAAGAATCTCGTTGCCGCTGCTGCTGCTGCTGGCATCAAGCTCTTTGTGCCCTCCGAGTTTGGCGTCGACACGCTGCACCCTGCATCAGTGGAGGTCAAGGTGTTTGGCGCCAAGGTCCAGCTCGTCCAAGAGCTCGAAAAGGCCAAGGTGCCCTATGCCGTCATCGCCACTGGCCCATTCCTCGACTGGGGCTTGGCCAACGGATTCCTTGGCATTGACATCAAGAACAAGTCGGCGTCCTTGATCAACGACGGAAACGCTCGCGTGTCTGGCACCTCCCTGGCATCCGTGGGCAAGGCCGTCGTGGCCGTGCTGCAGCACCCAGACAAGGCCGTGAACCGGCGCATTGCCGTTTCAGACACCACCTTCACGCAAAACGAGCTGCTGGCCGAGGTGCAGCGGCAAGTCGGTGGTGATGCTGGTGCTTGGACTGTGTCGCACACGCCGCTTGAGCAAGTCAAGCAAGAAGGATTTGCCAAGTTGTCTGACCCGTCGCACATTGGTGTCATTTATTTGATCAAGGCGGCCATCTTTTCGGGAACCGAGGCGTCATACTGGGTTGCGGGCAAGGATCATTCGGCCGAGTTTGGCCTCAAGCAGCGGTCGCTCAAGGACATTGTTGCTCAGGTCGTGTCGCAGCAATAAAGATTTTGGTTGCTGTCGCTCAAGAATTTCGCTGCCACAGAGATGGTCACTGTAAAATCATAAGCAAATACATCAACTCTACTCGCATCAATAACGCTCAGTCATCAATATATGGGAGTGCCTGGTGTTCGCCAGCCCTGACCCTGGCCATCGAAGACCTGATGATTGCGACGCCGGTCGGTGCACATGCAGAAATGTTATGTCGAACGATGCAGTCTGAACACAGGGAGGCGACTCGGACTGAGCTGAACTGTGCAACAGTCAAAAAGACTGGGAAAATGATGTATGTACAGATGCACGAGCAGACGCTACACAATGCATGTGCCTGCGTTCGCGGCAAAAGAGCAGCAGACAGTTTGGAACAGGGGATTTGGATGAGATGGTCAAGAGACAAAAGCAAGAACGACTGAGGGAATGTGACAAGAAACAAGCATGTACAAGGTTCTCACGTGCCGGAAGCCCGCCCCTGCCCTCCACCTGCCGCCGAGCCCCACCCACTTGGCACACCTGTCGTTGTCGGATCCTGCGGCGGAACGTCCGCATGGTCGTCGTCGACGTAAAACTAGACGAGAAAAGAATTGTCAGCTATTCAGTCGAGCATCTCAAGTGTCACCGATCATGTCACATCGTACCTGATGCACCATCCTTGCCATATCCTCGGACGTGACGGCCGTCGACCCAACCCCAAATGACGCCATCATTCCCGGCGTCGGGGCAGGTTCCGCCACTGCGGTTGGCAGGCCACTTGCAGATGCAACCGAACCGCTCCGTTGCAGCTGCGCAGACAAGAGCGATGTACCCCCAGTATAGCTTCTCCTTGGCGATCCGATCACGGGCGGCGGTGAACGTGGACCCAGGATTGCAATGGGTGCGGCGGACACGGGTGGCGGCGAAACAAAGGCGCCGTCCGAGGTTGCGGATGAGGGCGGCGTGGATGGCGATGCGACGTGATGGTGCGATCGAAGCGATGGGACCGGTGGAGCAGTGGCTGGCGCAACAAACCCGCGTGGCGCGAGTGCCGGGTGGAGTGAGGTGGCGGGTTGAATTGGGCCGAGATCCAAAAGATCAGTAGGTGGATGAGGAGCAGATGAGGCTGACGAGGGTGCGAGATGTGTGTGAGGGGTTGGTTCACGGACTGGACTCGTGACGCGCGACCGTGCTGCGGCCTCGGCCCGGACCGCAGGCGACAGCATAATGGACTCGTAAATCGACACGTGGATGGGAGGAGGCGGCGGACGCGGCTCCGCGGAATCCAGGAACCGCGACCGAGACATTTGCGTTGGCGGCTGCGCCGGAGACACGTCGGCGCGGTGCGAGTGAAATGCGGCCTCGAGGCGATCCAGTCGGTCAACGACTTCGGCGGGTGGACGCCAGCTCGGGTGATTTTCCTGAAACTGGATCACGGACGTGGTCATCTTTTGATGTGCCACAGCATCCCATGCGGCCCTCCTCGTCGGCCGTTCGTCACTGCCTTGTTCGCTCTCCAACAACCCGCCCTCGTCGTCACTCACGTCCACAACCACCGCCTCCCCGCTTGCGTCCTCCTCATCGTCGTGGCGTTGCCCCGCGTCGGCATAACGTCCATCAAACAGTGCCCCAGCATAGACACACCCGAGCCCGGGCGCCACGACTGTTCTGTCCATGACAAAGCTCACAATCTCATCCGCCCTACTCCTCACCGCGACTCCCAACACGAGCGGCGCAACCAACATGCCGACCAGCTCATTGACATAGACCATGGCCCTTGGCACCACCATGCCGGCCACCTCCTGCCTGGTGCGATCCGAGCGATACCCCCAGACTGCCCACCGCCGCGGACAGACGTGCGTGTACTTAACGAGCTCGTGCATGTGCTCGTCGGGCCCGCCGCCCACGGCTCCTGCCTCGTCAGCCCCAGCACCCAACCCATCGGCATGCACCCTAGGATCCGCGCCGCGCATGCCCCGAACAACCGCCAATGCGGCGCCCAGCAAGGTCAAGTAGTACACGGGCGTACGCTCGGGTGTCAGCTCGAGGTTCAATAGCGTGTCTGGAAACACGAGTGACATGGCCAGCAGCACCGAGGCCAGGGCGCCCAGAGTGAATGCCACGAGGCGGATTAAGATGGCGGTTTTCGTGGTTGGGAACGCGTTGAGGTACTTGTTGGCTGGGACCAGCGCACGGGCAAGCCGGCGTTCGTGCTCGTGCGGCATTTCGTTGAGCTCACGCGATTGCCAGGCAAAGAGCGGGGTGAATGTGCGTGATCCAAGTGGGGACGGGTTGCGGTAGTATTCCTGTGTGAAGGCGAACGAGGCATATCGTTGGGGTGTCAGTTGAGAGCACAAGGCAAACAAATTAGCCAACAATCGGACGTACGTCGCCGTAGCGGAAAAACATATAGACGGCCATGCCCACGAGCACAAAGGGGCCCAAGACGGCGCTTGCCACGGCGGCAATCACGAGCGTGTGCCTGAGCTTTTCCGCAACGGCAAGGTGCACGCGTTTTCTGGCTTGGCCCGACGCCTTGTGAGCGACCGTCCACAGGCGTGCATCGGCAAAAAGCACGCCAAGGACACATTGCTCAATGGTCCATTGCAGTGCACGCGTCAGGCACGGTGACAGGGCCGGGCCAATGATTGGGACAGGCACACGGAGTGAGAGCAGGCCGGGTGTGGAGAAGAGGGCTATCAGGTAGTTTTCGCGGCGCATGATGCGTGCAACGATTTCGACCATGGAGCAGCCCAGTGGTGGTGATTGATGGTCAGGGTTGTCAGGCGTGGCGTCGGGCGAAGGCGGAGCGGGTAGGGAGGTATGGCTTGGGTGCGGGTGGTGGATGCCGACTTGTTCGAGGCGAGAAAGGATGGTGGACCAGGACGCGGTTTGAATATCAGACTAGGGTGAAAATGGCGGTGAATATGCAATGTAAATAACGTAATCAGATGACCACACAAAAATGAGCAAGCGTACATCGGGAATTTCAAGCACGTGGGTAAAGAAATCCTTCATCTTGCGCAACCCGACTTGGTCGCGCCATAGCTGCAGTACAGCCCACCCCCATGCCATTGTTGCCAGCAACAGGACGGCGCGCATGAGCGGGTGGATACGCGGGCAAGCCGGGTCGATGACGGTGGCCAACGGCGTTGGGCCGGTGAGATGATGCAGCTTGGAGTAGTCGATGCACGAGGAGAGAAAGACGAGCAGCGAGGTGGAGATTGCGACGCGAAGCAGCATGGCGAGCCGGTTGAGAGAAATGCATGCGGCGCCACGGCCGTAAAAATAATTGTACACGGACGTGTAAAACTGGTCAAGGGATTCTGCCTGTAGCCAGAGGAGCAAGGCACGCTCGTGGTCGCCCATGGTGCGTGTTGGGTCGGGTTGAGTGTCGAGTGCTGATGGAGATGTGGGGATACGCTCGCGGTCTCTTTGGGGTGGTGCACGATGCGCTTGAGCGGGCTGGTTTTGCCTATGCAGGTGATGAGCTTGGTTCAGATGAGCTTGCGTGTCCGTGTCCGTGTCCGTGACCGCGCCGGTGGCGACAGCGTCATCAGCGACATTGTGTGCAGCATGTACAGCGAGAAGTGCCGAGCGAGTGAGCGGGTGAGCCATGGCCGCGTATGCGTAATGCTACTCCGGTTCAGGTTCAGGATTCAAGGTTCAAGTTGGGTTGGGTTCGCGTCGGTGACGGTGGTGACGGTGGGTTGCACGACAGTGACAGGATCAAGGGCAACAATGAGGGAAACACTTGAAGGGTGCAATTATCAATTACAAGGTGATTTCATCGAGTTTGGGCAGCACAATTGCAACGAGAATGGGAATGGGAATGGGAACGCACATCATTAATTTTAATCCAAGTCAGTAATGCTTTAAAATTTTCTTTTCATTGGCGATCATTTCCGTCACAGCGGAGGCCCTCCGATGTCACCAATGCGCCATCCAATTCCATCGCAAAAATGAATCGAAACGAAACCAACGTTAACAGTGAGCAATTTTCACGACATTGAAGAGTGCTTACGTCTGCTCTCAACACACCATGTATGTAGAGTCGCCATGTAATCGCAGCTGAACCATTTGTACCCCGGCATCTGACGCAACGTCCTCTTTATCCTTTCACTCATCACCCACGCTTAGCTCCATCCTTGCTCCATCGTCATTGTTGCGTTCCCTTCACATGATGGCATCAACAGCGAGTCCACCACCCGCGAGTATCTTTTCTTCTCAAACCATCCATGGCCAGCAGCATGCAAGCCCTCCTGCTTTGGCACCACGCTCGTCTTCCCTCACAAGACACTTGCAAGCCGCATCGCCATCCACTCATGACGCCGCTCTCAGTCCTGCAGCAACCTCACTCGACACTTGTTCTGCCTCCTGCACATCTGCTGCGACCACTCTGCTCGCCACGGCCGCTGCTGCCGAGCCCGAACCATTACCGAATTCCCCCATCCCACCCCACCTCCAAGGCCTCTCGCACTGGACACAGCAACGCGCTCAATGGCTTGCCAAGCGTCCCGCACAGCCCGTGCAACTCGCAGCCCCGACCGACCTCAAACCGGAGCTGTACCCTGTCGTCTATCACAAGATGGTCCGCGAATGCCGCTTGCTCGCCCCCGGTAAACGCTTGCGCCTCAAGGATGCTTTCAGCCTCATTGTCCAAGGATGGAAGGAAGATGGTGCGTGCGCCTCCGCCTCTCTGGATACTCTGCATTGAGCCTTTGGCCACTGGACATGCTTCACCCGACCTGACATCCGTGCTGCTTCTGCATCTGGCTCTAGGTCTGTTGCCCAAAAACTTTGTTAGCGCTCCTGCCAGTCCGCCATTGCGTGCTCAGGACCGGTCAAGGTCAATCACGCCCATGAGTTTGGGTGGCGCAGCCAACGCGGGTCCGTCCATGTCGCGGTCATCGTCCACCACACCGCCTGCGGTCACCAATGGTCCTGCCGCAGGGTTTTTGGGCTTATCGGCACTGTGGAAAGGGATTACGTCCAGTTTGCCTGGATAAATTTGCATCAGCGAGGACTGATATGTATCGTCGACCTTTATTCCTCTGTGGATTTACTATGTCAAAGCCAGAGGTGCCGTTTCATGTCGTGTCGTGCCGTTCCTTCTTGTCAAAGATTTTGTCCCACTCTTCATTCCCACAAATCCCAACTTGGCCCTTGTCCGACTTATGTTGTACACACTCCCATGCAGTTTTAGACTAGACCACACTGTCTTTCGTGTTTGTCATCACAATGTGGATCGCTACAGGAACGGTCACTTGGGTTTTTGTGTCACTAGCCGTTACCCGCCCGCCATGTCGGGCATCACACCATAGTTTGTCATGTCTACAATATATTTGTCACAATCACAGGACCTCGTCCCATACAACGTTCTGCACTTTGCGCGGGTTTTGGCATACTTATGCTGTGTCAAAGTTGAGGACTTTGAATCCGCTCTCAGAGGTTGCTCGTGAGAGAGCCACATACATGGCAATGGGAAAAGAAAAGACTTGATCGGACATGGAGAACCCAACGGTAGAAAGAGTCTGGCCTTGTGACTTGTTGATTGTAATCGCAAATGCCGGGGCAACTGGGAACTGACGGCGACGCATCTTGAATGGCACTGCGACTGTCATTGTCACCGACAAAGTGGATGCGTGGAATCAACACCTAGTCGGTAGCGTGGCACCATTTGGTGTAGCAGGCGGTGGTGGAGCGAGAGAACCAAGGCGGCGGTCAACTTCGCCCCGGATTCACAAGTCTTGACTGTCAGGATAAAGCAAAATTGGTCCAACGTTGTGTTGGCAGTCACAATCGACGCGTTGGGGTCGTTTGTGAGCGAGTCCGCTGCTGCATGTGATCCGAAGGTAAAGGTCGATTGGCGACCGCAGTTGCGGTGACTGCGGCGGAAACGATTGGGCGCCAAACCCGCAAGGCCTGGGTGCCGCGCCTCGAAGCGGCTGAAGTATCTGGAGATCCCATGACGGGCGAGCGACAATTGAGGCGCGTTGCGAGCGCTCGTCGCCAATGACACCGCGGCTTGAGTAGGGGGGTGGAGCCATAGACTGAGGGGCGAATGCGTGCCTGTTGGTTGAGGCTTGATGCGGACCCGAGTCTGGTTGAGTAGCGCACATGTGAGCGGTATCTCGGTCAGTGGGTGCGGAGCCCACAGCCGCGTATTCGGCGCGATAGTTGTCTGAACCTCAACAAGCGGAACGAATCCGAGGATGCTTCAACTTGTGGGTAGTCGTGCTGGTGATCTGCGAGTACGGCCAAGAAGCGTTTGTGGATGGTCACTTCGTTTCGCCGGTTTTCCTTGGTATTTGACGTGGACGCGCCGTGCAAACGTTCACGGCGCAGCGGGCGGAACGGCCCGATCATGAGCCAAGGGTCGACGTCCATGTTGTATTTGAGCTTTTCCTCTTGGCCTTCCGATTTGGCGTGGAGCGTGTACGTTGCAAGCGTCGTCGCACCAGCATGATCACCAACTGTCTTGGCTTGTTTGGTTGCTTGATGTTGAGCCGCATGGCCAACTGGCGGCAAATGACGAAGGCGTTGGTGCACTTTTGCTTGATACAAAAATGGAACACACTCTTCCACCACTTGACTGACGGGAAATGCCGCCATGCGGACGTGCGTAGTTGATCGGTCAAGTCGACGCTCCCCGTTGGCATTGTAATCGGTAATGGCCGATGGTGCGACCACTGGTACACGGCCACCTTCAGTGCTGACCCACCGTAGCACTGAGTCGACCTCGTCGGCAGGATGCTTGCTGGACAACACATACACAGCTTGGCTGTCGATCCACCCAAAAGCTGACATATGGCCAACACTCCCGTCGGAGAGAGGGACATCGACTTGTGCAGAACGGTACTCGCCTCGGGTCTGCTTCTTCGACATCTCGACGTTGCAGAGTGGAAAACCAACACGGTTCTTGTGCGAAGTACCGACAAAGTGTGTACGTTTATCAAGCAGCTGATAAACCAAACATGGCGAGGATAAAAAATGGTCGGCCGTCATCGTGTGCCCTTTGCCGAGAAGGTTTGCTTGTTCCAACATGATCATGATTGCGCCACTACCCAAGCCCGACTTACACTCGTCCGTCGCCGAATCCTTGCCAGTGTACACCTTTGCGTGATACAGGTAACCCGTTCTTGGATCCGCGAGCGCCCACAGCTTGATGCCCCACTTGGTTGGCTTCGCGGGCATGGCTATGAGTGGAGAGAATCAGAGACAGCAATAGCGAATGCATCACGGGAAAAGAAACAGTGTTCCATACCGAATGACATTTCCCACTTGTAATTTGGTCCAAAAGACCGAGTGCGGCGGCCGAAATCATCACCAAACAAAAAGATTGGCAGTGATACAACACGCCGCAAGCCAGCCCGGGCACGAAAAGAATCCTGGGTAATGACGATCACATCCACCTCGAGCCGTCGCCAATCGGGCAAATTACCTACCACGAATTGTCCTGCAGGCACCCCTTAGTGCGCGCGCAATGGGCCAAGTATGTTGGCATTCGGAAGCACCACAACAGCCGCAATGCGTACTTGGTCGTGAGGAACGTAGTGCGTGACGCTGGTGATGGAAAGTGCCACGTCGTCACCATTGTAAACGAGATGGGCAACAATGCGCCTTGCAGCGGGCCAGCGGCATCGTCGGGGGCGGCAGCAGGTTCGATTTCGGTGAACGGAGCCACGTAGGCGGTCAATTGGTGCGTCTTGGTCAATCGGGTCTTCGCGCTGAAAGTAAAGCGACTTGACTTTTGCGAAGGGAGCGTCGCCGTGGCGAGTGCGCACGAAATCATGAGCAAAAACAGTCACAGGCGGCTGGCCATCTTGGCCTGGAACTTGCGCCATCGGTGTCGAAATCATGGGCGAATCACGAACGCGCTCGGCTTCCATGACGTGGCGAATCGGTACGTCATGTGCAACTGCGCGCGGGTAGCGAATCAGATGCTGTGCGAACAGTGGATTGGGGAAGAGGATTCGGACAAGGGCGGGAATAGTTGGGAGGTGGAGCACTTCTGTTTTGTTGCCGACTTGAAACGTGTACTACGGAAATTCAGCGAAACAGTGGTCAGTTGAGCGACTCGTGGATGGGTCTTGGGAAATTGTTGCATACCACGGACAAAGGCACATCAAGCGGCATTTGTTCGACAAAAACATCCCGGTGAGAAACTTGGAGCCGCTGGGTAGGCCTTCAATGCCCATCAACTCGAGCATTCTGTGAAGGTTCTTGAAGACTTGGACGGACTAGGTGGACGGAAGTGTGAAGTCAGAGTCATGGTTGGTTGAAGTTATGGGAGTGAAGAAGCTAAACGGACCATGTGATGTCGACCTGAGCGATAGAACACGTCGAGGAGTGCTGTCTGCATGTTGAAATACGGAGAGGGCTCGACCCCAAGATTGCCGCACGGGAATTTGGATCAGTTGGTCACAGGATTCAGGAGCAGTGCCAGGCAGTACGTTGCCCTGGGTTTATTTCATGTCGCATAGGTGCAAGTTGCTGTGCAGCCACCCTCATTTCGGTCAGGTAAGTCATTTCAATATGTACTGACCGCCGATCTATGTTATGAACCGACCTACTGGAGTGATGATCGAAATCCTACCAAGTTGGCCTGCCTGGTGCTAACGCACCGGAAGTTCATTTGCGCTGTCCCTCAAGCCTATTGTCGGCAGCGAATCGCCATCCAAGCAACAACAAAAGGCACACACAAGTCTGACCGGCAAGGAAGTGTGTCGAGAAGAAAAATCTATACGTATGGACGAGGAAAAATCAAACATTGCGATGCAGCTTCATTGGAGGCAAGTCATGGTCGTCGTCATCATCCTCATGGTCAACGGAAGCAGAAACAGCTGAAGAAGAGGAAGGAACAGGGGCAGAAGAAATGTGGCCAACCGCATCGGAAGCCTGGAAGCACGCATGTGCCAACGATAACACAGACTCGCCATTGTAATCGATGGCGCTCACTGCGCCAGCACAGTAATACTGGTGCTTAGCGTGCAGCCAGGACGCGCCGTTTCACAGCAGGTTTCCTGGAGGAGAAACTGTACGGGACAGGGAACGACAAGGACCACGCACAAACACGCGTCAGCATGGAAACCGGGCATGACTGAGCCTAGAACAGAAGCAAACATAGACGTACTAGCCGGCATTCCCAACGTGATTGAAGCGCAAGTCACCAGTTTGGAAGTCGCCACCGAAATCCACGCCCCTCATGTACATACGAGGCAAACGAGACCTTGTTTGTGTCAGAGGCTTGGACCTGCAGTTGTCGCTGGTCGCAGGTGGCAAACACTGACCACGCTAAGGGACGTTTAGCTGATTGGGCGGGGGCGTACGCAGTCGGGCCCGAATTTTCGTCAGCGAGAATGACGTGAGTGCCATCCAAGAACAAGAATTCGTTTCCCGGCAGGCGAGACATGCCCAGGGGAACAGATAGAGATGAGAGAAGCAGCAGTGGGACAGGGACAATGTCATCGTCCTCGAGAACAATCCAGGCGGTGACTTTGTACAGAAAAGAGTAGAGGTTGTTGGTGTTGTAAGGATTTGGTGAAATGGGTGAATCGACAGAAAATCTTGAAGGACTAAGAGCACAGGAATTTGTTGAGCTAATTGTGATATTGCGAGTACTGTGTGCTGGCGGACGCGGCGGCAGGTTGCGAGGTACATATTGCCCGGCCTCTTCCTCCGCCTGCTACTCAAACCCTCAGGATCCCCGATTCCTCGTTCATGCTCTGCCCGTCCCCTCGAAGGGCGTGCTTGAGTGGGATTTTGAATGGACGGCGAAACTTGACTTGCGCTCGATGATGAGATGACCGAGTCGACCTTCTTGATCCCTTGCCCAGTTGGTGGAGGTGTTCAATCGCTTCGAGAACGCATTCGCGGTTGAGCGAGATTTGGGCGCATCCATACCTCGCCAAGAACATGTGCGGGTCGATGGCGACTTTCGAGGGGCGAGGGGCCACCTTCCACAGTCTTGGTGGAAGTTGGCAACCGTAGCTGGAGTCGGTGATCAACTAGGGCCTTGTCCCGGCGGGACAAACGCGCGGGCGGCAGACGGCGCGATTGAGGCAGAGAGGAGGAGGAGTAAAAAGTCGGACAGGGAAGTGGGAGTTGGCGGCCAGCAGATTCCAAAGAATCAAAGTCTTTGGCCCGGGCGTCGGCGGGGAGCCCCCCCCCCCCTCACAGAGATGTCGGCAGATCTGCCCAGCGGCTAAAGTCAAGATGGTCCTTAGTGAGAGCATGATGAGATGATTGGAAAAAAAAGGCCGGGCCACGTACGTTTACACAACGGACATGTCAGACACTGAATGATGCGAGGGGAAGCGGCGGCGCGACGGCAGCGACAGTGACGTGCCTCAGGGTCCCTGGTCGATGCCAGAGCCTTTTCGAGCGGCTGAATGACGGCCAAGTGCAGAGAGAATGCACAAGGCGGGCAGAAGGGATAGCGACTGTAGTTACGGTACCGTCTCTTTTGCCCTGTTGCCAAGCGATCTTGATCAGTGGCCTGGAACTCTTCAGGCCGATCGGGTCGTCAACTGCCCGTGTTGGATTTCATTCTGGGCTAGATATGGGTTGCAACGCAGTATTCACTTCTGCCGCTGCAAGTCAGAAGAGCAAAATGGAAAATCAAGTGTACATGACAACAGAATTGCAAATGGCCGGGCAAGGACGGGGAGCGCCTCTGGCTGTCAATCAGCGCACAGAGGAAAGAGAACAAATATGAACAAAGAAACACAGCAACATGAAAGCACTGCCTCAACGGAACTTGAGCACCAAGACCATCAAAATCAAGACAACAAGCATAAACACAATGGCCGCCGTGATCAACTTGTTAGTGGCTGCGCGCCTCAACATTGTCCTCAACGTCCTGCCCGCACGATCCACATTACTGTCGACATCCCTAAGCGTGGACCGAGCGCGCTCGAGCTGCTCGCGCTGCCTGCGCAGTTCCTGTAACGTATCGACGCCGGTTTGCTCTGCCTCGAGTGCCGTGCGCTGTGCGTTGGTAAGCCGCTCGCCCGTTTGTTGCAGGCGGTCGGTGCCTTGAAGCAAGCGCGTGCGTTGGTCTGGGTCGACACCGCCCGACGAGTCGAATTTGGAAGGTGCGCCGGCGGGACCGAGGAGGGCTTCACGGGCAGAGGGCGAGGCAGAGAGTTTGACCTGTTTGGACGCGTGTTGTGGCACGAGCGAGTGGTGAACGGCGAGTGAGCGAAAAGAGATTGGGCAGACAGTAGTTGTGGAAAAAAGGAGAAAAGGGCATACAAATTCCTTGCGGAACTTGTCCTGGTCCGACTTGTACTGGCGCAATTTAGGTTGGAGCTTTGAGCGTGAAGGTGGTGGAAGGGCAAAGAGTTCATTGTCCATGGACGCCACCTAAAGTGAATCAAAATTGTCGGTTGCCAATGTAAGCATTCTGAAGCAGTGGGGATAGAGAGGCGGGGTGAAATGACGGACAATTTCGTCGGCTTCATCAAGCTCTCGCTCTGCAGCTCGCAGCAGCGTCTTCCATTGGTCTATCGTGAGCGTCGATTGAAGATAACAGCGTGAGTGCGCGTGCATCGATGTCCTGGAGAAAGAACAACGACAAACGGACCGCCAATGACGGCGCCAGAAGACAAGTCGCGGAGCTTTGACTGGAGGGCCGTAGTGAGCGTGACCAAGTCTTGCTCGTACTCCTTGAAGAGATCGGACGCAGGGTCGGCCATTGTGACAGGTATGCGAGGTGCCAAGAGGACTTGCTACGAGGCTGAAGGGGCGGGCGAGGGGCGGGTTTACGAGATAAAGCCGGTGGGCACTGTTGGCTGTTGACGCAGGCGCTCAGGAGAAATGCATCAAGTGGCCGGAGTCAGTTTGTGAGCATGGCAGCATGGCATGGGCATGTCGTCGTGAGCTTGCGTGATTCTGAGATGAGATGAGAGACAAAGCATAGCGATTATCGCGATCCCGATGCAATGCTGCAATGGGAACATGGCATGGAACCGGAACAAGAATGGAACAAGAATGGAACAGTGATCGATCAGGCGTGGCCGCCGATCCCGCTCGAGATCTGCCAAACCAGTGATCGCGACCACCAATCGACATGTCTGCTAAAGATTCAAGAATACTCTACATTTATAGCAAAGATTATTACATGCACACATGATTTGCTTGCCGCATGCATGTGCTGTGCATGTTAATCTACATTCTTCGCTTTGCTCCAATTCACAATTCACGAAGGTTTCCCACCATGATGGCCGATTCCACCTCCTTGTCCCCAACCACACGCTTCCGCCGCACGGCCAGTACCGAGCACCCGAATGACGACGGCCGCCCGTCCCGCTCGCAGTGCCCCTGCAGCACAAAGGTCGCCTCGCCCACCCTGGCCATCCTCATCCGCGGCCACCACGCAAACCATCTCGAGTGCTTGCTCCAATCCCTTCCCCATCTCGAGACTGCCTTCACCGACCATCCCCACTCCCTTGTCGCCGACCTGATCGGCCCCCACGCCGCCAGTGCCGTCTCCGAGGACGACGACTATGCCTCCTCGCAGCAACTCTCGCTTGCGCCGTCCACATCAGGCCGCCTCGGCTACTTTAACCGCGCCGTCACGCTCGCCTACAATGACCAAACCATCAGCTTTGCCGGCCAGGGCGACACGCCCGACCAAGCACTCGACAATGCCTACCGCCATCTGGCACTGGCCCTGGTGGCCGACGAAATGGACAATCTTCCGCCCCTGCTCACGGGCATGGCCAATTCGCTTCCTCGACCTTTAAATGCGCCTCCTGAGCCAGCACACGGATCGTTTTGTCGAGTCGAATCCAAGGGTATTTCCATATCACACTCTATTGCAACCAACGAATCAATTCCAGCCATCTCTATTCCCCTCTACTTGAGCGGCAACACTGCAAGCATTCCCTCCGTCCCCTGATTATTTTTTTTCTAATTCCGGCGAGCACCGACCTTGGTAGACTTTCCGCACGCAGCCACCGAAACGGAGCTCGACAAAAGCTACCCTTCTGCCATCAAGCACCTTGCGAACACTCGCTCGTCTGCCCTGGACAACCCAATGCGTGCCTTGCGCGAGCACGCCCTTGTTGACGGGGCATTCCATCACATTGCCTACTCGAGCGTGACGGTTCAAGATCTGTACCTTGTCCGCGCCACAATCACATCCCCTTATTATTCGGTGATTGGCGACGCACACACGCTCCTGGACGCACGGCGCGTGGCCCTCTATCACTTGCTGCTCAAGAGCTTGACCGACAAGCTGAATGGCCATCATGTTGCCTCTGCACGTTCCAGCAAGAACGCCAATCAGCACCACGTTTCGTCGAGCCACGACCATCATCACGCCGACAACCAGGATGGCACAGGTCAAGCCGCCGATGCCGATGCCGATGCCGAATCCGCGCATAAGCCAGCAGCCGTGGTCGACCCGTCACCTCACCGCCAAGACATGGGTGCCCTCGAGCGTGACTATGCCGAGCAATTCGCCTACTTGCGCACGTGGCCGCTCGCCACGCAGTTTCCGCTCGCCACACTGCTCGATCAGCCCAACGTGTTTTTGCGTCGCGTCATGCAGCTCTTCAAGATCAATGCCGTGCGATTGCCCCAGGGATGGTATCGCGCTACAGGCACCACGTATTCCAGAAATTATTTTGGCGATGGGGACTCCGAGTCAGAGGCTAAACGCGCCGCGTATGTGCACTTGATCTTGTTGCTGGTCAAGGGGGAGGTCAAGAACAAGCATTATCGCAATTTGTTGGCGGATGCAAAAAGGGACGAGTGGGAGAGGGACAGGAGGCATGGCAGCGATCGCGAGCGCGGTCGGGATTGGGATCGGGATGAAGGTAGGGAAAGGGATAGGGATCGCGATCGCGATCGTGAGTGGGACAGGAACAGGGACGGGAACGTGGCGCGCGGTGAGCGAGAGTGGGCCAACGACCATACTCGCGATCGGTACCGTGATCGCGTTCCCGAGCGCAATGCCAGGAGGGACGTGGATCAACAGGATTGGGACCGCCATCTCGGGTCCGAGCACAGGAGACGCAGCATGGATCGGAAATGGAACCGTGATCACGCTGCCCACGAGCTCAGGCGGGAGGGTGAAAGGGAAGCGAGGAAGGAAAGGCGTCATGACGACGATGACATGGATGGGGATGTGAACCAGCGGGGCGACCGCAGGGGCCACCAGTCCCGCAATCAAGCCCACGACTACGAGGAACGTACTCGAGACCATCGCGAGCGACAGAGGCGGCCCAGTACTTCGTTATCGTCGATGAATGGCGGCGGTGAAGCGCGGCGCCGATCCAGGTCTCGTTCGCAGTCTGCTCGCCCAGCTCTCAAGACGGCGCCGTCCTCCCGACCATTGGCCAGTGAACAGCTGCCGGGAAGCGACTCGAGTTGGTCCCGCCCCCGTTCACGATCCCCCAAGGCAAACAATGCACCTACGTCGTCAAGTGCATCTTCCTTGAGCCGTCGCGACCGTGAGCAAACGTCCACTAGCACCTCAACGCCACTGCCTCCTCCATCGTCGGCATCTGCCCCATCAGACGCGACAATGCTCCCACCCTCGACGCCTGCGACCGCTGCTGTTGCTGCTTTACCACCACCAACCGCCCAACCGGCCGCCGCCGATATGGCCCTCATCTCGCAACACATCCACAAGCTCACCCATTCGGTGCAGTACTTGCAATCGCAATTCACCATTCTGTCCACGCTCGTCTCGTCCTTGCTGCAACCGCCCACGGCCGCAATGCCCGGCATGCCGGCGCCATTCGCATTGGGCACACCCTTTTTGCCGCCTGCAACTTCAGCGGGCGTGAGCGCATTTGGCGTGCACGGGCAAGCGCAATCGCAATCTGCCGTCTTGCTTGGCGGCGGAGGCGTTGGGCACCAAGGCCAAGGGCAGGCCGTGCCCGAGTCGCCGCAGACACCACAAGGGCAGGCGCAGCGGCAACAGCAGCAGCAGCAGCAGCACGCTGCGGGAGGCAAGCAGTGAGGACTGAGGTAGCGGAACGTCATGCCGTGGAGGCGGTGTGTCTGTCTTTTTCCGATGTTCTAGGATGTGCCGACCTGGTGGCGTCCATTGTGCACGATTTCTTTTCGAGTCGGGCCCGTCCAATGATGACATGTGTACTGTATGAACATGATGAATGCAGAGACACAGTAACGAACAGCCAGACTCTGACTCTGGGCATTTCTCTTTAGCTTGCTTCGGTTGATCACGTGCGTTTTGGCTTTTGCCAGGCCCGCCGTTTCCGCCATCTGTACATACACCAAGGGCGGATCGCTTGAGGTGCTGAGGCAGCGGTGCCCCGACCGGTATGCCCGCTGGGCAGCAAAGCCTAAACTGTTTTTCGCGTCGCTCGTCGGGGCCGGCGCAAGTGAGCAGGTTGCGGACGCACGGAGTGTTTGCGTGCGCTACCCGCACGGATACCGGTGCTTTTTGTTTGCGGGCGCAGAGCAGAGTGATGGGTTGGTGGATGGCGAGCGCGATGTGGTGTTTGGCGATGGGCACAGTAAACAAGGAGTTGGCGTTCAAGGCGGCCGCTTTGCATGCGCTCGTGTTGGTGGCGAGGCCTGTGTAGTGTCTTGCCTCCGAATGTCGTGATATGGCGTAGTGATTGTTTTTTTTTTTTTTTTTTTTTCTCCTTTTACCCCTCTTTGTTGCCCGTGAAGTGTGTCAGCATCGGTTGTGTGATTGACCCTCTCATGTTCGTGTGTACATGTGTATATATATCCTACCATCACCTCTTCGGTTTGGCTGATTGTCCGTTTCCAGTTTAATGCTGTGAGTTGCCGGCCACGGCGCCATTCAGTCGGAGAACGACTTGTTTACTTGAAGCTGGCGGCCCCCTATGCACTATATGTACATCATGCATTTCGGCAGCCGAGGATTTGTCCCAATAGCCGAAACGAAACAAAATGCCATTATCAACTCGTACTACGATTCTGTATTGCAGGGACTCTTGTGTTGACAATCTTGCATAAAAACTGAAGAATTCGGAACAAAAGAACTCTGAAAGCAGAGCCTCAAAGGCGCTCCTGAGGAAGGCCGGGGAGCTTGTTGATTCACCTGCCGCTTGCCAGTCCTTGCAGGCCGGACCCACCTTCCTTCTTCTTGTCCTAATGATTCGCTTCCATCTCGCGGTCAAGAAGCTCCCCACGCAGGCGCTCTTGCTCGATTTGGCGGCGCATGTCCTCAGCTTCTTGGTCAAGGTGCCATTCCTCACGTTCCAAGTCCGTCGTTTGTCGCCTGTTTCCTGTCGGCAGCGTCCTTGACGCGTTTCTGAGTGAGCAGTTGGCGTGCATCCCTGACCGTCGTGATTTCGGCTGGGCGGGCAGAGTGCTGGGCGAATTCGGTTACCAGCGAATGATGAAGAGCGAGTGCAGAAGATGGCCGGGGATTGGGTGTCGTCGAATTGAGGTAACCACTTGATGGATGGGCAGGTTGCTCGCTTCTGTTGCGAACTTCGTGATTGACACGGAGTCAAACGGCTTGATTGCGTTTTTGCGGAACTCATGATTGAATTCCTGACGCCAGCGCGGCGTGGACGAATCTGAGCCTGAGCGGCGCATGTAAACAAGCAAACCAGGGATAACCTCGGCGGCAATAAAGGCAACAGGGATACCAACCGACACGCGGGACACGGCGAGCAAGTCGATGCTTGAATTGCGACCAATGCACTTCATTGGCATTGTTAGTGAGCACGTAAGGAATCTCGGAAGTTTCAGCGCGGTTGACGGCCGAGTAAGTATATGGTGTACTGTCAGAGATGATTTCAAAGAACCAGAACAAGGAGAAGCATACCGGGTATACTCCTCGGGACAGTACCAGTTACCCCACAAGTACACCCCAATTCGCACGTGATCCAATGATTTGCATAGGTCGTAGGCCTCCAAAACGTGGGTTCGGTACAGCGCCTCGGCGTCCAACGCCAAAGACATGTTGCCATCAAAGCGAGGGTTTGAAGCATGCTCACGACCGTGTTTCCAAACAAGGTCGGTGATCTTGGTCATGGCAACATTCTTGTCGCCACGAAAGTGTAAAAATTGGGCCTCCTCTTGCTTGTCCACGGCCCGTTGTTGACGCGCTTGCTCATCCCTCAGCCGCTTTACCTCTGCCTTGCGGTCGATTGCTTCTTGCCTGGCGCACGATTTGTCCTCCTTGGCCTTCCGCTTCCCTAACTCCTTGTGACTCCTTTCCTCCTCCTTTGCCCGCCGGTTTTGCTCAGCCTTGAGCTTCGCTTCCTCTCCCTTGGAGATTCAGACATGGTCTGGCGCTGAGCGGGTCGAGCCAGGCGTCATGCGTGCAAGCGCCAAGGGCTCTGAGGTCGTGGATCCGAGATCGAGCGGCGCGTTTGGCGTCGCGCGTACGAGCCCCGTTGGCTGTGAGGTAGTGGGCGCGAGATCGAGCGGCACCGTGGTCGCTGGTGTGACGGCAGGGGTTGCCGGCTGAGCAGGCAAGGTTGACAGCGCAGGTGCGTCGTGTGCTGGTCCGTGAGGGCGCGGGGATTTGCGGTGTAGTTGAGGACGACAAGGGGTTACTATCTGAGACAGTCGGTCCTGGCGCGGGTTGGGACGACGCAGCTGGCTGAGGTGCCGCGGCGTCGGCGGCGGCGTACACGTGCTGCGTATGTGCTGGTGGAGAACGAGCTCTTGTGCACACTTGTGCGGGCTGCTCTGCGCTACGCATGCACGTGGAGCTTGATCGACGTTCCTTTCCTGAGTTGGTATTTCCTACCATGACAAGCGATCACGAACAACAGTATGATAGTTGGATGTGAATGGAGTAGCGAGAAGAACATTAACTTTGTGCAATTCCCGAAAGGCCTCGATTGCGACCATTCCGTACCCAATCCAACCAAGCCATGACGACCCCGGCGGCATCGACTGGCCGGCATTCCAAGTCCTCGATCGCAGGGTCCGGGACCACATGCTCTATCTCCACGAAGAAATCCAAGTCGCGCAAGGCATCCGAGCCAGAATGCGTCATCTCGCTGCTCTCGGACTCTGATATGGATATCGATAAGCAAGACGCACCCGTCCCCTCGGACCGTGCCCAGCCCAAGCCGTCTCGCACTCAAAGCCGAACCGGCTCCTCGTCCAGCTCCACTTTGACTTCGACCCCAGCACCAGCTGCTGCCGCTGCAGCTCCCACTAAAGCATTACCCAGGGCCAAGCGCTCGCGCCCTCCCACTGCTCCCGCTCCTGCTGCCTCCACGTTAACGGCACCAGCTACAGGTTCCGCCGCCCAACCTTCGTTTCTTACCAGCATGCTGCCGTCATCATCGCTGTCGTCATTATCCTCGTCTTCTGGACCCAGTGGTGCTTCCCGCCGCCGCCGCCCGCACGAATACGTCGACCTAGATACCTACTATTCGTATTCATACGTGACAAACAAGTACCATGACTCCCTCATCGACTGCGAAGGCGATCTGGCGCGCGTCAAGCTCGCGAAAAAGGACCTCCTCAAGAACGCCAAGCAATACCTGGACATGCTTGGCATTGAGTTTTGGATGGACAAGGCCCGCAAGCACCCAGAGCGCCAGCAGCATTTCCGCGTGATTGCTCAGTCGGATGACATTGCGTGCGCGGGCGATGCGCAATCCGAAGAGGGTGCAGTGTCTGCCGCAGCGTTGCATTTGGTTTTGCTGATGTACAAGGTGACGCGGGAGAGGGTCAGCGAGGCGCTGGATCGCGTTGCGCCTTTGCCGCCGCCACCACCTCCACCTGAACCTGCACCATCAGCGGCAAAGGCAGAGGCGGTGATTGTCAAACCGGAGCTCAACGCAAATATCAAGGCAGAGCCCAACGCAAATGCCACGACTCGTCCATCGCCGCCTACGAGTATATTCCCTCCAGGCCAACGACGGGTCGCGAGCCCTGAATCCACTTCTATGCCCTTGGTCCCAAAAACCGAGCCATTCAGCCGCACACCGTCCGTAACCGACATGGCGGCACGTAATTCTGAACGTTCTGCCACACCCACGACATCCTCTGAACGTGACCGTGTCAAGTACGAACCACCGCTATCGTCTCTCCAACTGTCACAACCAAACCCGGAGTCGACCCACATTCCGGGTCATCCCTCACACTCGCCTCCGACCTTGTCCAACTTCAACGCACATCTGCGCTCCAGGTCCACGAGCGCATCTGAAACCACGAGCCGCGCACCTGCACTCGCAAGCCAAATGCATCCGCCCACGTGGACCACAAGTGCGCACCACCCACCTCCGCACGTGCACCAGCCCCCGCTTCCCGAAGGCACGTTCCCCAACGCATCCGCGTCGGTTGTGCATCCGCCGCCTCCGCCGCAGCCCGTGGATCCTCGGTTCGCCGGCCGCTCCAATACAGCTGCTGCTCCGCCTGCTATTACGGCGGCGGACCAGAGCCGGGCGAGCGCAGAGGCCGCGGCGTCAGGGTCGCGCGAACCGTCCAATGGGTCCACATCGGCAACGCCGCAGCCGGGTCTGCATCCATACGGATCAGGTATGTCCATGAATGCGGCAGGGGGGCCACCGCCGTTTGGGCAGGGCGGGTATGCTGTCCCAGGAATGAATTGGCAGCAGCAGCAGCAGTTTGGGATGGGCGGGTATGGGATAGAGCACATGGGCATGGGTATGAGTATGCGTATGGGCATGGGCATGGGAATTGGAATGGGCATGACGCCTCCTTCACAACATCAGGGAATGGGAATGGGCATGGCGATGCCGATGCCGATGGGTCCAAATGGGATTCCTCTCGGGCCACAACAGCACGGGCCGATGCCGGGTGGGATGGGAGGCATGAACGGAATGGGCATGAATGGTATAATTCTCCTGTCACACTCGCTGGATCAACACAAGCGCTGTTTGTCTCACTTGCGCCCAAAAACAAAACGACAGGTCCCTTTGGTCAACCGCTCAACGGCACGTGGCCACCTCCGCAGCAACCTCCATTTGCCAGCCATCCTCCGGGCGTCCAAGCGTTCCTGCCCAACGCGCACCTGGCCGAGTCCAACTGGACCGACGAGTTTATCTTGCACCGATATGCACTCTCGTGGGACGCCCTGCGCGCGCGCGACCCCATGCGGTTTGCTCTGTTTCACGAAAACCCAAAGCTGCTCCTCACGCGCATGTTGTTTGGCCCCGCAGCCACCGACACGACGCAGGCAGACCGCAGGGCGCCCGTGTTCAAGATCCCGGGCGGGTTTCGATGCTTGCTGTTTGCTGGGCCGGCACTGCCTGATGGCAAGGGTGTGGATGGCAAGCGTGATGTTGTGTTTGGGGATGGTGGGACCAGGGAGGCTGCTTTCCGCGCCGCGGTCTTGCATGCGCTTGTGATGTTGGATGCCGCACAGCCGCCGTCCATGCAGATGGGAGCAGGGCTGGGGATGGCAGCAGCACACGAGCAGATCGGGCCTGGAGCAGTGGCGGCCGTTGGAGTTGGTCAATGAGGGGAGGCATTGGTGGTCCCGAGTCTGGTCGTTCGATCGTGTGTCTGCCTTTCGTTGTTCTCGACTTGAATACCCCAACCCTACGCAATCAAAAATCGATCGGGAATCGGGATGGACGCTCCCCAGCTTGCCATAGTCCGTCGTCCATGAGTGCTTGCAATTGTGTGTTTGTTTCGTTTCATGGAGAGGTGTGTCTCAGATCTCGAAATGCAAGCAGTCGTCCGCCCAATGTGTCTCACTCTGCTCACTCTCTCTCTTCCGCTTTTGCTCTCATTGTGATCAGAGTTGCTGAAAGTGTCTCACTCGCTTTCGATTTCAAACAAAGAAACAAAGGGACCGACAAACAGTATGCATAATGGGCCTTTTGCGCAGTCGGCACGGCGTACTGATTACTCTATGTAGTTTAACACTCACTCAACGCAAATCCGCAGAACGCAGTACGCATTGAACCCACCATGCCCCGCCTATCGCGACGCCTCTCGTCGTCGGCGCGCAAGGCCGCCCTCGCCTTTCGTACGCGCATGAACTCTCTCAATCTTCCCGGTATCCGGTCGGGTACGCTCGGCCGCTCATGGTCGTGGCGCTCGGATGCCACAACCTCAACCGCCTCTGCAACTTCATCATCCTCGTCGACAGACCACGGCACCAGCTCCACCGATTCCAGCCCGCATCATCACGAGCGCAATTCATCCGTTCCGCTGCAGCATCACTACGGCGACGATCGCGATCATGGCGAAGACGACCTGAGGCAGCACATGCGCTGGGCAAGTGCACCAACGGCCGTGTCGTCCACGTCAACATCGAGTTTGGATCACGTGGGCGGCGTGGGCGGCGGCGGCAGCCACGGCGGCGATGATTCGGCCACTGCCGTGGATTTGGTTCACCATGATGTTGATGCACAAATTGTAACTCGGCCACCGCATCCGACTCGTCCAGCGCCAAGACCACCCACACCGCGTCGATTCGCTGTTCTCCCATCAGCCGCAGATGACTCTGCCCTGTCCCCGTTTGATATCGACAGCAACATGTTTGCCTCATTTACGACCGTTGTGGGCGGCGAATCATCATCGGCTTTGTCAGCGGCTGCCGAGCCGCACCATGCACATCAACGTCAACCAAATCACAGCTCTCATCACGACGGTCATCGCCCTTCCCGCCAAACACATCATTCATCCCACGCATCCATTCCCACGCTTGGACCCACCAGTGACTCCACGGCCAGCCTAGCCCATAACCCACGAACCAACGACTCTTCCATAGTCGCCCCTTCGCTGGTTGTCGGCGACGCTGCAGCACAGCACATGTTTGTTCCGTCGACGCTGTCCTCCTTTTCCGACCCTCACCAGCCCGGCAACGCGCTTCTCCACGATGCACACCGCCATTTCCTGTCCCCATCCGACTTTGACGCAACACTCGAATCGACCATGATCCCCGGTCTTGACCTGGCCACCGTGTCTCCGCTCCCGCACAACAATGACGACGCCGTGTCAACCACATCCACCGTGATTCGCACATTCACGACGCCGCCGCCGCTGCCTCTTGTTCAAGCAGGTTCATCGGCACAAGTCCCGATCGCAACCCATGCACCGCTGCCATCGTCGCCAGTGCCGACCATCCCACGCCGTAGGTCCTTGTCTGCCAGCACGCTGGATCGGATTCCGCCAACGTTTGGGCGCCGTTCGTCCTCATCCACTTCCTCGTCATCTATCCGCGTGCGTCAATCCGTCGTGGCCTCTGACAAAGCGCCAACCCACCGCGCGTCCCCAGTTAGCACGTCTTCGTCCTCGGGTGCCGGCACGATCCTCGGCCACGGCCACGTGTCGCCAACGGGCACGGTGGATACCGTTCGCATGTCGGCCTCAGCACCCGACGTTTCCCATTTACCGCACGGCACTGCTTCCGACTATTATGAGTCGCAGCTCGCGCGGCTGGCCTACGAGTACCACGAGGAACTGGCGCGTGTACAAGTCGAACGCCAGGCATTGTTGTTGGAGCTTGCACGGATGCGCGCTGAGCAGCAATCTACCTTGGGGACCGTTTCGAGCGATCAAGGCACGCCGAAACCTGCGCCGGCGGCGCTCAACAAGGAGCATTCGTTGGAGCACGGCCACAAACACGGCACGTCCGATGACGATGACGACGACGAGGACGATGTGGCGGCAATCACGACCATTGGCTCGCTAGCCAGCGAATCCGCAGTATCATCGGTGCGCACGGTGGGCACTTCGGGGACCGCGAAAAAGAAGCGCGTGAGTTTTGATTCAGAGACGCTGTTGGCGCAACTCGAGGCCAGTCAACTGGCACGGCAACGGGCCGACAACACGATTCGCAAGTTGCAAGAACAGCTGGATTTGGTAGTGGCTGGATCCACCGCGGCACAGGTGCAGAGTGAAGCCGCGTACTTTGCCGTGTCTGCGCGCGAGTTCAAGATGGTAAGGGATTCCGCGACCGATGTTGAGATGTTGGCGCATGCCGTGCAGGCGCGGGTGAGGCGGTTTGAGGCGGATCGCGGGGCGGGTGTTGCGGATGAAAGCGGGTCAGAGTCAGAGTCGGAAGCGGGAGAGATGGGAGCACAGGTCAAGACGAGGTTGGCAGAGGAAGACAAATGGGAGAGGGTCGTGGCGCTGGTTGCGCATGTGGTCAAGGGCACTGAGGTGATCGTGCGCGGTACGTATGGTTATTGACACTTGACTTTTCTCGGAAATGCGCAATGGCTCACTTTTGCAAGAGATGTTTCCCACAGAGGCAAGCGCCATCTTTGACTGGGCTGCGTTGGCTGGTCACCCAATCGCGTCGCCCGAGGAGCTTGATGCCTGGCACAAGGACCGGGGCATTGTGCTCAGGTCATGCGCGCGGCGCAGTCGGTTGTCGATGCGGCCTCTGTGGGAATCAAGACGCTCCCAGCGGCAGTTGGCGTGGAGCATCAAGAGAGCGCCAGGTTTCCCACGGTCACAACTGGAGCGGACGTGGGCAGCGGCAAAAACAGTGGCCGTTGGCGCGTGCGTGCAATTAGCCGGGTGGGTCCAGCTGATTGAGTCGGCGGTCGGCGATATCACGGAGAGTCTCCATGTGTAGGTCGGCGACTTTGGGTCGGAAGACCCACGATGTAGCTGTTGTCGCATTTTCCATTCTTACCAAACCGCCCTCGTTCAAGATGTTGCCATGCTTGGCATACATTGTGTTGTCGATTTCTCTATTCGTTCAACCATTTCACCCATTCCGCTTCCTTTACTGTGCCTGTTTGAGTTGTGTATGCTCCATTTCCTCCAGTCCTCGCGCGAAAACTGTTTTGCCCGTTCACTCACACCCCACGAGATGGATTTTTAAAGCGTCACTACGTAAATTTCACTCACTCATTCACTTTGTCGCTGGCACTTGAGCCCGTTATTTCTGGTCAAATGCAGACGTGGGAATCCAGGAGGCCATCCATGACGCATGCTTGTCGTTGTCGATTGAGATTGTTGCCACGCATGGATGATCATCTTCATCTTCAGTCGCTCACGTTGGATCGGAGGCCGATGCATTCAGCCTCAATCAACTTTGCTCATCGATTAACTGTCAACATGTATACTCCGTCTAGATCTCTTTGCTCGCCCGCCATGTACGTGCTGCACCGCCCCGCCCCGTCCACCGCCGCTCCCTGCTCGCTGCTGGCCGTCAAAACGTCAACGCCCCATCGCCCGTGATTCGTCAAGGCCGTGGGAGCAGCCGCACGCTGCCGCTCATGATCAGCTCCAGTCGGCCAGTGCAGTATCGTTTGACGATTGGGCCAAGTACGACGACATGGCGCAATGGCCGTCGGTCATAGTGGACGACGAGCCCATTTCCAACAACTTTCGTTCGGTGGACAACAGGCCGCGCGAGCCGCACGCATCCGTGTCGGCTGACTGACCGTGGTCGTGAAAAGGATTCAGCCCGGTATCAACCTTACGACTGGCCGGCGCCATTGTCGTGAACTCACTGGAAGTCATTGGCCGGAACAAGCCCGGGCGCCCACAGCACCCACTTATTTTCAACGAGCAGCATCTCAACTTTGGCCAGCGCCGGCCTTGCACATTCCACTCGGGCGGTTCCGCCGCTGGAACCACGTTCGAGTCGTGTGGCGTGTCGGTGACGAGCTCAAGTGATCCGTCGTTCTGCGGCGTCCCGCCGGTCGCTGTCCACGACGTCCGCTGATCGCGTTGCTGACCGATTTGAGCGGTACATGGACCGAGTCGAGGAGCGCCTTCTTGAGCGGGATCGGCCTCCAACTGTCTCGCCCATGTCGTCGTCTGGGCATGCCAAGGTCAAGGCCGAGGGCGAGGTTAAGAACGAGCCGGCGAAGGCGAAGCGAGTGCCACCAGGAGGAGCAAGTCGTCATTGACTTGAACGTGTCCCCTGTTGCCATTGCGTGGCGGGACGTCGGGCAATGTATTTGACCCTCAGATGCGCGCTCGCGCCCTGAGGTCTGAGTTGGAAGACGACCCGCGCTTGTGTTTGGCATTCGCCAAGCTGGTGCCCAAGTGCAGCGGGGTTGATCGTAGCAATTGATGGGGATGCCGAGGCATTCGAGGCGCGCTGTCCGAGCGCTACGCATGGGCCATCAAGGCTCTCCCAGAGGGTATCAAGTCGATTTGGGTCGTGAATGGCGCGCTCGCGGCATTGCTTGGCTGCGTCCTCATCCCAGTGACCATCCTTGGAACGCGCCCCTTTGCCCCGTTCTTTGTGCTCGACGGGCTTAGCTGCGACCTGATATTGGGCATGAACATCACGAAGGATTTCAACATGTCGATCCGGGTCACAGGCAAAGACGTTTGGATGGAGTCTCCCAACGCCAAGGAGTTCATTGAAGATGTGTCGCAGTTTGGTGGTTTTGGTACGAACGACGACGCGGTCATGTCAGCTCTGGTCGTCGAGCTGCGAGAAGACGCGATTGTCCCGCAAGAAAAGAAGAGCATTGCGAAAGGGGCAGCGCCACGGCCGTCCCGCGCGCCCAAAGGCCTGTGAAATTATTGGTGGTGTGTGTCGGTTGCCGCGCGCTGGAGAGGGCTCTGCGTCGACTTTGCCAAAGTGCGCCCAACCGGCTTTTTCATTAGCATGCCGTGTTCATCGCTTTTGTTCATGTTCTGTTTCTGCCAAGGCGCCGGGGTCCGCGTGTCCTGGGGAAGGTGGTGTCCAGACGTCGCCAACGGACGCTGAAAGCGCTCGAGCCCGGCCGGTTTTGCCTTTTCCGTCTTACGATGAAGTTGTCTCTGCCTGCTTTTTGTCCAAGAGAAAGGGATTGCGCCACGTCCGCCGCCGGCTGATCAGGCGCTGGTTGGAAGAGAAAGCTTGGGCATCAGCATGTACAACCCACTACATAGAGCCGAAACGGCAAGTCCATTCGGCGATTGATCAGGATGCAAACTCTCAAAAACAAACGAACAAAAGGTGAAAATGTCGCAGGAAGTCGCAAATCATCAGCGCACCAAAAACGATTGGCGAGCTCATGCCCAAACCTTTCTTCATAGGTAATGGGAATTCATGCACACGCACAGCAATCAAAGACAAACACTCATACACTCCACCTTCATAACAACGGCAACTAACATGGAATCGATACAGTGACAAGAATCAAGCAACAGGCGTCTCAAGTTTGGCACTCTCAACAATCCCGGCCAACAAGGCCTGCACCTCGACAACATTATCCACGAAATACTTTGCCTCGGTCTGTTTCTTGCCCACGGTGACCGTGACGGCATTCGTCGCCCTCTCGCCCAACAGCGCAAACACGGGCTCGTCCGTCTTGCCGTCACCAATGCACAACACAAACGGCTCCTCGCCCGCGGCACCGGGACCATCCGCCACGGCCAAATCCCTCAAGATGGCACGTGCCACGGCACTCTTATCCACGGCACTCGGCCGCAACTCAACCGTCTTGTTACCCAAAATCACACTCACGGGCAAATGCGCCAAGATCTTTTCCAAATTGACCTGGAGCTCGGCGGCCTGCCACGCGCCAAACTCGGGGTCAGCGTTGCGGAAATGCCAAGACATGGCCACCTCCTTTTCCTCAATAAACGACCCGGGCGTGCGCTCCGTGTAGTGCGTAAACAGCGGGCGGATCGTGTCGCGCCACGACCGATCGACGTGCCGACCAAGCCGGATCCATCCAGACTCGTCCGGGTCGCTCACGGTGGCGGTCGAGTTGGGGATCGAGGCCGCAAGCAGCGTGGGCGTGGACGGCGCAGAGGATGCGCCGGTCGGATCGGAAGCGGCGGCGCCCGAGGTCTTTTGCTGCTGTTGTTGTTGTTGCTGTTGTTGTTGTTGTGCGAGGACGAGTTTGGCGTGGACCTTGGGCGGGTGCTTGGCGTACACGCCGTGCTCAGCAGACAGGCCCACGGGCACATTCTCGAACCATACGCTGAGGTGTTGGCGGGCACGGCCAGACAGAATGTACACATAAGTGTTGGGCAGGCTGGTTAGGGCACGCAACGTGTCAATGATGGCGGCGGTCGGGCGCGCAAATTCGGGGAGCTTGTGCGAGGTAGCCACTGCGCACCGCAAAAGACTTGGTGAGAACCGGTCAAAAAGTACATGAGAAATGGGAAACGTACTGAGCGTATCGTCGTAATCCAAGAGCACGACCCGCTTCTTGGCCCTTACCCACTTGTCGACCAACACTTCCCTGGCCAAATCCGAGCCGGGGACAAGCTTGGGCATCATGGCCATGCGCGAGTCGTACACGTCGCGCACCCGCCTCAGCTCGTTGACAAACGACAGGCCCCAGTATGCGGCCGTGTACTTTGTCACATAACGCAGCAGCTTTGCGTGGTTGGACTGGCGGGTGGACGTATCCATGGTGACGGCCTCGTGAAAGGCGTCGGCAAGCTCCTCTGTGTTCCAGGGGTTGACGAGAATCGAGCCGTTGAGTGATTGCGAGGCGCCCGCAAATTCAGACATGATCAGGACACCGTGAGACTCGACTTGGGTGGCAATATACTATGAGCATGGAGGGTCGAGTTGGTTAGCAAAAATCTGCGACCGAGCTGGTCAAGCCGAGACACAGTGAGAAACGAGTAACCCACCTCAAACGACACCAAATTCATTCCGTCCCTCGTGCTGCTCACCACGCAAACATCCGACACGGCGTACAAGCTCACCAGCTCCTCAAAGTTGACGCTCTTGTTCATGAAAACAATGGGCATAAAATCGGCGCTTCCATACTGGCCATTGATCCGACCCACCAACTCGTTGACGGTGGCCCTCAATTGCTGATACTCTTCAACGTCCGTGCGACTCGGGACCGCCACCTGCAAGAGGACCACCTTGCCAATCCACTCTGGGTGCTTGCTCAAAAACACCTCAAACGCATGCAACTTGTGCGGAACACCCTTGATGTAATCGAGGCGATCCACGCCGACACACAACTTGATGCCGTCGTACTTTTTGCGCAGGTGCGCGACACGGTCGCGGACGGCGGGTAGGCGCAGGCCCTCGGTGAATTGCGATGGGTCGATGCCAATCGGAAAGGTGCCAACGTGAACAAAGCGGCCTTCGTGCTCAACGCCGTTGGGCATGGTGTGCAGGCCCAAAATTCTTGTGCAGGACGAGAGAAAGTGGCGCGCGTAGTCAAAGGTGTGGAATCCAATGAGGTCGCAGGGGAGAAGGCCAAGGAGGATTTCGCGGCGGACGGGGAGGATGCGGAAGATTTCGGAGGAGGGGAAGGGCGTGTGGAGGAAGAAGCCAATCTATGCGCGAATGATGGACCAGTGGCAAGTGGTGAGAAACCTCAATCAGAACAAGATGCCCTAGCATCCCCAGAAAAACGAACCTTGACTTGGCTCAACCCGCGTGCCTCGCACCTGGCACGCAACATGGCCGGGAGCAACATGAGATGGTAATCCTGCACCCAAATCAAATCTGCATCCTTGACATGCTCCAAAATGGCATCGGCAAACGCCAAATTGGCCTGAATGTACGCGTCCCAATGCTGCTCCTCAAACGCAATCTCTCCGGGATGGTAATGAAACAGCGGCCAGAGAATCGAGTTGGAAAAGCCGTTGTAGTGCTTGTCGGCAATGTCGTCGGGCATAAAGACGGGCACGGCCGAGTGCTTTGTGGTGAGCATGCTGTTGACAAGCTGGCGGTCGTCGGGCGAAAAGTCGACGCCGGGCCATCCGATCCACGTGAAGGACATTTCCTTTTTCAGGCCAGACAGCGCAGACACGAGCCCGCCCGACGACATTTTGGCCTGCCATTCGCCAGAGTCTGGGTCCTTGGAGATGGTGACGGGGAGGCGGTTGGACACGACAATGAGGCGGAGCGGGTCGCCGTTGCCGTTGGTCGAGTTGGCGGCCGTGGCGAGCTGCTGGATGGCAGGCACTTGGGCGGAAAAGGAGGAGGAGGAGGAAGGCGGGACGACCGTCATTTGACTTTGTGTTGGATAGTTCGGGGTGGAAGTGGAGCTGGGGCTGGTAATGAGATCGACACGACTTTGCAGTTGGTCGGTGGTCGGAGTGGACATGGCCGGGGGCGGCAAAGGAGCGGGCGGTGGTGAGAATTTGTACGCTGGGCAGGGGTTGCTTCAACTTGAATTGCTCATGCGGACCATTCATTCCCAGACATGTAAGTATTTTTATGTATGTCAAGTGGAGCCCACTGGCAAGTCTGTCGACCCACCGACCCACCGGGCTTTGTGGTCGCGACTTGGTAAGCCTCCATCAAAACAAACGCTGATAAGGACGGCGTGGATTCTGTCTATGTAGAGCTCGCTTGACGCTCTCACAGACACCGTGACCACCACCGCTCGTGCATTCATACATAGGACTCGTACCTACATCAATTCCCTTATCGCCGCCGCTCACGCCTGCCAGGCTGCCATAACGTTACTATTCTTCGCGCTCAGTGCCGCCGTTTGCGTGCCGAACACGATCGAATCTCCCCTCTTGAAGCTGTTCGAAAGAATTCTCCAAGGCTCTTATACATAATCTCTGACATAATCTCCTGCAATTACATACATTCGCAGATCGCGGCACAGCGTACTTTCAACCAAGGAGCCGGCAATATTTATCAACACTTCAAGCAACACACTCCTTGAGCTTTCGCAATCTGTTTCCTCCGGCTCTCTCCCTCATTTCACCTGGATTTACGCTCCCGGCCGCCAACGTGGGCAATGCAGACACGCCGTCTGCGGAATCCACTCCGAGCCTCATTCGTTGCGCGAGTCCCGAGGATCCATCGACACCCACGGATTTACTTATAAGGGCCAAGTTCGCCGTTCAGCTCACGCCCTTGAGGGGGTCTGCCCACATTGTTTGTATGGTGTGGTAGCAGGTCGGTGTGGTATTAATACATGGTACAGGAGGTAGTAAATCACAGATGGCGTGGTGGGAAAGCGAGACTAAAGCCGACGACCAAAAAACGCGAGGTGAGCAAAACATGCGACTAAGCGGACTGCAAGCGGCCCGCAAGTCGAACCATGTCCCGCCTTAAGGTGTGAAATTCTTGGGCACGACTTCGGTTTCAACCATACCAATGGGAAAGTTCGGGTCGGTCGGCAACTTGAAAGCATAACTACTGACCAGGAGGACTGGGTGATCGAGATTAATGCCATTCAAGAAGTTTGTGCCAAACGTGAGATATTTGGCGCCGACTTCGAGGAGGATAAACGACAGAACATAATGCATCATTGTGACCAGTGCGCCGTGCTCTGTGGCACCACGGATGTGGGCTTCATAGAGGTAGTTGGGTGGCAGCTGGAGATTCGCAGGCAGTGGCGACACGCGAGAGAGAATCGACATGAGGGAAAAGGTAAGGCACTCGCCATCTGGAACAGTGGTTGCAGTCATAGATGATTTCTACCAGGAATGGGGTTGGTGAGGATCAGTTGAGGTTGGCACGCTGGTGAAGGAGAGTGTCAGCATGATGCAATTGGGTCGAGCAACATGGGAGCCAGAAAACGCACAGGGCCAGCAACCACTTCTTGACATACAACGCGATCTTCCGAATCCGGGTAACGAACTCGTTGGCCTTGAGTACTTCAGCAGCTGGGGCCGGGCCACTGCATTTGGCAGCCTTCTTGGCCCGCTCTTCCTCGGCGGCTGCGTTGAGCGCCGTCTCCCACGCCTTGACCTTTTCGTCAATGTACTTTCACAACCCGGCGGAAGAACCCAGGGAACAGACCCCCTCATTGGTATCCAGCCTTGCAGCTCCGGGTGGAAGTGAGCGAATGATTGTGAGTGATGAGCGGTCGTCAGCCGCGATGGTACTGGATGATGTAGCATTCATATCTGCGTCGGCGGCCACGTCTGTGTCAGTGTCGGCCCCTGATAGTCCTGGTGCGGTTGATACGCCGGGTGCGGTTGATACGCCGGGTGCGGTTGATGCGCCCGTGTCCGAATCTGGCTCGTTGTCCGAGCCGTCGCCGCCGGTTGCTTGGACACACACATCCACGACCTGGCCGTCTGAATCCAAGACATCCACAAACTTGACAAGCGGTTGCGTTTCTTAGTTTGTCAACCATTCTTTGATCTTTTGGGTGTTTTTCCTTCAACAAAGACGACTTGGGCAGGTCGGGGATCTGAAAGAGCAATACATGAGCGTGTGAGCATTCGTAGATATGAAGTGATAAAAAGAAGCAGAAGAGCGTACCTCATCAACAAACGCGCTCGCGAAGACAGTGAATGAGTTGATGCCTTGTGCCTTGTACCTATTTCATGAGCAGGCGGAGTGCGTCGATGGTCTTTGCCCTGTCGTGGTGGACGAGCGATGCAACGGATTCAACGAGCAGATAAACCTTCTTGGTATCCTGCCACCGATTCGAATCCCATGCGATGAGAGTAGGTGGATCTGACACAACCCAAGAGCGACACGAGAGAGGATGGCAACTGGCAAGTCAGCTACATGCAGACATGTGCAGAGCGAATGAAATGCGGGACGCACCGTTTCTGGGGAGGTTTCCGACCCAAAGCTCGTCCAATCAATGACCTCGTTCATCTTTGCGCCGTCAAGAATGATGTGAAGTTGCAGAAGCAGCCAACCAGGGGCATCCATGACAGGGTCCTTGTGCGGCACGGCATACATGAGCTTTGGTTCGCTCATCTAGGGACTCAAGGCAGAGCAAAAACCCGAGGAGGAAATTAGCGATAGGGATTCAAACATCAAGGCGAGCCGGGAAACGTACATTGACCTTCCACTTGGCCTCAAGAGCGAGACATTGTACGCCATATGTCAGGAACGCTTGGTCAGGTCTATCAGCAACTTTCCGAGTCAGAAGAAACTGTCGTGCGGGAGAAATGCGATGAAAGATGATGGACGTACTCGTTGAACGGCTGAACTTGAAGGATGGACAAGTTAACCACCTCATCCAACCGGCAACCAAACAAGTGCGTGAGAACCCAGGCGAGCGAGTTGAGGACGGCAGTGTGGACTGCTCAAGTGATCGTCAGGTCAACGAGACATGATTAGTCGCGAATGGGAATCGCAACAGCATACCACTGATCCGTTTCTTGGGTTTGCTCGTCTTCTCGCTCAATGTACTGGCTCCATTTTCCAGAAGCGAAAGCGCAATAGCCCTGACCTTGGCGCGGTTGGTAATTTCGTTGAATGTGCCAGACGCAATGTCTCCGCGCATGCCACTGGAGTGAAAGAGGATAACCGACCAAATCAGTCCATGAGCCGTTGAAATTGATGGTTGAACGTACTGACGGCGGAGAATGACATCACGGCGAATAAGCGCCTTCATGAATGACCGCAAGTGGTCAGTGAATGGTTGCGCGCCGTCCATTGATGCATCGTGGGCGACCTGCTGCCGCCAAAGGGCGAGAAGAGCGAACGTTTGCTCGCGGATCGTGCTGTATTCATGTGAAGAGCTCATATTCCCAAGCTCTTTTGCACCCCAAGCCTCATGCTCGTCAATGCGGCTGTGTCTGTCATAAGAAAAAGGTGCCAAGACGCCATAGTTCATGGCAGGGAACCAGAAGGATTCATTCAGGCTGGCTGTGTATTCATGAAGGAAGTTTGCTCAATGATATTTACATTAGCAGCGTCGTGAATGAAAGCAGGGGCGGTAAGACCCCTGATTGCAAAATGTGGGGATGATCGGCACGGGCTGTCGGGATCGGCATACGTTGGAAAAGGATCGGCGGCCCATGAGATGGATTAGACGCTTCGCGGGCAGCTTCGAGGCGCAAGGACAGACCGCCTCATCCTCGGCCGGTATTTGCTCTCTCGGCTCGCACACAACCTTCCTATGGTTCCCTCATGATGGATCTGGCGAGATTTTTACCTGACCACACATGCGAACACTGACCGTTGAGGTTGTTCGAACTTGCACCTTCATCAAGACAAGGTCCATAATCCCCTGTTCCAAGGAGGGAAACCCCATCTCTTTTCCTTCACTGAATCTCACACCCACCGATATGTAGTGTGGAATCGGTAACTCGAAACGCATTGTTTGCATCGGCCAAGCACCCGCGCACACTGTTTGCGTCTTACGCGTCGGCGGCCACCGAAGTCGTTGCTGAAAATGACCACATTGGTGCGAATCTTTCGGTGCTTGCCTCGTTCCCTGTTTCTTCCTCGACCTGGACCTTCAGTGCCGACAATCCTTCATGCCTGTCAACCCTTCTTTCCATGTACGTAGCCAAAGAACCTCTGCTTTTGGGATGCAAAATGATTCTTGTCTCAGTGCTTCCACGCCTATCCGTACAGCTGTACATAGGACAGACTCAACCACGCATATCGTCGAGCAAACGCTTCCCACTGCCTCGACTCCATGGCTTGCAAGCTCATCTTGCCACGCGTTTGCCTCCTGCGCCACGACCAATCGCGCAAACGCCAACTCGCCCTTCACTTGCTCCAAGTCGGAACACGACTGGGCGAAACAGCGACAGGGCCAGGGCAGGATCGCAGCGCCCTTCGGGAAGCCGAGCCATCATGTCGTGGACATGCTCAATGCGGCGCACTTGCTCGAGCCGGTCGCCAGTTTTGAATTGGACGGACCTGTTCATGTGATGCAACGGATCAGTTTGGCCATTGTAAATACCGTGAGGATTGAGTGGGTCAGCACTGAATAGCAAGGGTACGAGCCATCACGGACGGGCGGGAAATAAGTTGGGCTCGGACGGAGATGCTGCTGCGGGATTTGTGGTTGGCGGTTGCGACGCCAAGGTAACCGACATGGCGGAATCTTGCCGTTTCACCGCCCCGGCCATTCGTGAGGCATGTCGCAGACTGGAGGAACGACGTTTGTGCTTGCCGTCTTGGTGGAGATTGGGCAGCGACCCTTGTGGCCGAAATGCGGTCTGCCATGTTTGGGGCATGGATGAATGATGTCAGGTAAGTGTTCTTTCTGTTGCAGGCGCAAGACTGGGATCTGAGACATACCACTCTGCTTTGAGGACTCGTCATCACCAAAAACAAGAATGATCGCCCAGTTCTGGTCGGCTATGCATGTCGTGACGGTATGCAGACAGCAAACAAGCTCGGCATATGACCCGTTTGGGAGCAACGATCCATTGGATTCAATTGGAGAGCGGTCGCATAGCAACCCCATCGTTTCTGTACTCAAATTTGAGAGGAGCTGGTCAAACCAATCGGGTTGCCCGCCGCCGGGCTTTGCCACCATTGTAGGCCACGCAAGTTGCGGCAGCCAGGTTCGATTGCGACTGAAAAGCATTTCGTCGGGTCTGGCGCGCGGTGAAAGGGATAATCGTGTAACCAAGCGAAACTTGAAGCGACGGAAAGTGGCGAGCTGCCAGTGCTGAGCAAGCTTGCTCCGACAAGTCCGCCGTGCGGCTTACCAAGTTGCGACTTGGGCCAGCCTGTGGAGTGAGACTCCTGAAATGTCCGTAACCGAACACAGAGGGAATTCATCACGATAGGGGCGGGAAACAAGGCCAGGTATGATTAGTATGATGGATCCGGAGGCAAGACGGACGACTGGCGGGACGGACGTAGCACTCGAGTGACGGACGTGGACCACGTACCTAGTTGGCTTCAAAGGGCAGTGAAAGGGTCACTTGGGACATTGTGAGTGCGCCCGTGTACTTACCTACCGCGGCACAGATGTGCTGATGGTAAAACTGGGAGGACACTTGCGTTTCGGAAGCGACTACGGGGAAGGTTAGGGAACTCTTTTCCAGTTGTGGCAAGGGGACACAAGTGGCCCAAGGGCATCTGAGCAGTCGGCAATTTTCGACGACGGGAAGGTTGCGGTCATCTTGTGTGAGACGTTCTCCTTCACTGTCCACCACAGATTCAGATTCGCTTTGGGTTAGATGAGAGAGACAAAAAGGACAAGGCTGACCACAATTTATCGGCAACTGTTAAAGTTGGGGAGTGTAAGCACAGAAAACTTACAAAATTGATTCCACTTTCCAACAACACTATCAAAACCAGCAAACGGCCGGTTCCTTCCGATTCCACCCCATCACACCTGTCATTCCTCACCCATCAAACTCATCTACATTCCTTGCTTTGGCGCCGCTGTAGCATCCGACGGAATCATCTGCTTGACGGACCGCATGAGCCACGAATCTGGGACCCACGCGACGAGCGAGGGAACGAGGCACCAGGGAAAGCGAGGAATGAAGGCGTTCGAGTAGCGTGATGCAATCCTGTCGGCAATGATTTTGGCGCCTTCGTTGACGTGGATGACAAAGGGCCGCGAGGCCATGAAATCGTTGATGGGAGTGTCAATGTAGCCCTGTTTATTCAATAAGTAAGAACGTCATCACTTGACTTGCAGCTTTCAGGTTTAGTTTAGCAGGAAAGCGCACAGGTTTGAGATTCGTGACGTGAATTCCGAGCCCATTGGTTTCGACTTGAAGGTTGCGCATGTACGTGTTCAGCCCGGCTATCAAGCGAGTGCAGTGAATGTGTCAGCAAAGGGTCGCAGTTGGCGCTGGGCAATGGGCTATCTAGTGCGACATACCCTTGGAAGCACTGTACACTGCCTGCGACGGCACAGGAATGGTGCTAGCAACAGAGGATACGGAAACAATGTGCGCTTGCGCCGTCGTCTTGTTGACCTGGTTCGCCTTGATGTACTTGACGGCTGCGTCAATACAGGTGATGGCGCCGACAACTACAAAGATCGTACACCGAATGCGAAGCGGCCAAGAGGATTAGATTCCGTCCTGCCACTGCCATCATGTGCTCCCACAACCGACACTCTCATCATCGACGCACAATTTGTCACGGCAATTTGGCGATCCGAATCAAACCCTTGCTCATCACCAATGAACCTCGGTCCGCCCGCGATTCCGGCATTGATCACAAAGCAGTGAATGGGGCCATTGAACGCTTCATGGCACTGTGCATAAGCTTGCTCGATTTCCTCGTAGCTCTGGTTGACGTCGAGAATGCACACATGGACGAAAGCTTCTGGGTACGCTTGCAGGACGAGGCGCTGGGTTTCTTCGAGGGCCGGGCGGCGGCGAGCAACGAGGGCAAGGGCGAGTGGGGTCTTGGCCTTGTTGGCACGCGTTGCGAGCTCGACAGCGAGGGCACGGCCGATTCCTGAGGAAGCGCCGGTGATGAGGTAGGAGGGGTAGAGGCGGGCCATGGTATTTTCAATCTGATTTCATAGTTGAGGGAATGGATTCAGATTGTGTGGCAACAGAGGAAAGAGGGAGGGAAGGAGAGGACACCGACCCTTTTTGAGGTGTTCTGCAACTGACTTGCGGGTGGCTCTCTCTGACAAAGCATTATTAATATGCAAGCAACGCTATCCAACGCAACGCCAACGAACCTCTTACACATAACCCCGTCGGCATGAAATCATGTCTCATGATCACGTTTCGTCTTTGGTCCTTGCCTTACCTTGCCCCATTATTGCCCTCTTGTGCTCATGTGGGGTGGGGCTTGAGGTATTGCGATCGAGTCACGTGCAGGGTGGCAGGGCTGTCGATCCACTCATCCGCACCGCCACCGCATGTCGATGTTGAAGGTGCCGGTTGACCACTGCCTCTGACTCGGAGACTCGGAGAGAAAGTATAGGAGCATGATGATTGTGAGCACATTCTCACACAATCACAAAAGCAATGAACGTATGCAATGGATGAACGACAACCCAATGGATTGCTGAAGTTGGGCATTGAATGAGTCACACACTGGATTCCTGCAGTCCCGTTCCCATTCCCATTCTCATTCCCCCGTTCCCATTATCCTCGTGCATGCACCAACCAATACCACCACAACAACATCCTTCAACCATGGCCGCGAAACCAACGTTCCTTTCTGTTCCAGTGGATGCGCCCACGCCGGCTGCAGCGGGCCCTACCACTGTTACCATGTCTTGGATCATCCGCGAGTTTCTCGCTGCCCTCCTCACCTGGGTCCTGGCCCTCTCCTGCCTCCTCCTACTTCCGCCAAACACTTCCCGCTCGTTTTCAATCTTGGATCCGTCCATCGGCTTCCCGCTCAAACCCAACACCATCAACGACGGCCCAATGGCCCTGCTCTCGATCCTGTTTCCCATCGTGTGCATTCTCGTCGCCGAGTCGCTGCTACCCACACGCCGGCTAGGCAACGTCTCGTATGTTTCCCGTGCGGCTCCGCTCGTTCTTGGCCTGCTCATGGCGACGGCCCAGACCGAGTTTGTGACGGATATCGTCAAGGCGTTTGTCGGCGAGCATCGGCCCGATTTCCTGGCCAGGTGTCAGCCTGTTCTGGATCAGGCCAGCGGCGAGTATGTGTGCACGGGACCAAAGAAGCTGGTGGCGGATGGATTCAAGTCGTTTCCCAGCGGACACGCAAGCTGTGCGTTGCTTTTCGGTTCATGTCCTTTTCACGCACGATTTTGAAGCCGCTGACGGTCAATCGAGCACTGTAGTGATGACTTCGGGCATGCTGTTTCTCACCTTGTATCTCCGACGAGTCCTTCTTTCTCCGCCGCAACCAATCTTGGGCACTGGCCTCAGTTTGATGGTTGCTCACTTGCCCATGGTCGCGGCCTTTCTCATGTCCGGAACAGTACGTTCACGATTGCCAACATTCCTATAGACTTTCTGCACCCACTCACGTTCAATCTACCTCATGCTTGAAAATTGTAGCGCATTGCCGACAACCGCCACGATTGGTGGGACGTGAGCGGCGGTACACTGCTCGGAATTGCGTGCACCTGGGCCGTGTTCCCATCATACGCACGTATTGCTCGCCTTGACGAGACGCAAGCACCTGAACCGTCGCCCATTGCGGCCGCCTGCAGCGCGGCCCCGCCATCGGCACAGCGGCTGTCGTATCATCAGAGGCAGCGCACGTCCGATGCCGACGCGTGGAGGCGCGACTCGGCCGTGGTCGTCAACAAGGACGACTTGAACGAGTTGCGCAAGGAGGCGACGGCCTCCAACGTCGGTGAGGGAGTTGCTGTACGGAGAAAGAAGAAGGGTACTGGGCGGTGGTAGTTTTTTTTTTCTTTCATTCCACCCTCACACGACGATTATCAGTGGTTGCACAATAGAATAGTCCATATTACTTGATTCCTCGTTTCGCCTATTGTTGTCTCTCTGTGTAAGTGGGAAATGTGCTGGCAGGCCAACTAGGGAAATAGTCGTGCTCACCACCAACGACCCGCTCAAAGTGGCGGCGGCGCTGGCCGAATCATCGTGTCTGTCAGTTGCAAATCCGGTCTGAGCTAATAATGACTGGCATGGCCAAATACTGCATCAATCAACTCGTTGAAAAAATCAATGGAATGCACGCCAAACCCAATGGAATGTAATTCTCACCGCTAGAACCCCAACCTCCACCAACTGACCGTCCACCATGTACAACTCGCCCTCGCGCCCGGACCGGCTTCCGCCCAAATCCTCCTCGCGCTCGCGTGAACGCATCGACCAGTTCCGCGAGCTCATGGGCCCGTCGCCTCCCGGCCCGCCTCCGCCCCTTCCCTCCGGGCCCATGCCCTCAATCAACCTGCCACATGGCGGCGGCGGAAGCAACTCGAGCATGTCTGGCCCACCACTCACGCCGGGCGGATCGCAGTTCAGCCGCGCGCGATCGGCGTCGACAGCGGCAGCCGCGCGTGACGCGGCATTGGCATTGTCGAGGGCAGAGTCGGTTGGGGCAACGATTCCGTTGCATCGAGATGTCGAGGACGTGTTGAATGAGGTCAGGATTTCTTGGCCGTTCATGCAGCAAGAGGATGTACGTGAACTTTCGTGATTTTGACATATGACTCGATGCTCGAGGCTCACTTGGCTTCCACGCAAATGACAGTTTCAAGAAGTGCAATTGGCGTTGGATCTGCTCGATGGCCCGGGTGGAAGGTCGGTCAGGTCGTTCAACGAGTTTATGGCTCGGCTCGAGCCGGCGATTGATATTGTCGTCAATGGTACGGCACTCCCGTCCTCACACTCTGGCAGACACTTGCTGACGCTGGACATACTTTCACAGACTACCACTCGAGCTTTGCCTTTTCCGTCCAACACTTTTCTGAGACCCTGGAAGGATTGCAAGGTTCGATTCATCCCTTATCGCTATCCGCACATTGCTCGATGTTGACCCCCCAATGTTGGCAATTCGCAGAGCTCCAGTCCGCGGTCCAGGGCATGAAGACCAAGCTGCTTCAATCCCGCGACCATCTTCAACTCAAGCAATTCGACTTGCTCGGATTGTGGAACAAGAACCTCGTCTTCAAGGAAATGCTCCGCATCATGGATACCGTGTACGCTCTACGGCGCCATTGCACCCATTTGCACTCCTCTGACTCTTCGCGCTTGTGCAATAGTGACAAGATGCGCCGTGCCCCCGCCGAAATCGAGTCCTTCATGGCGGGCAAGTACTACATTTCCGCCGTGATCGTACTCAACGATGCCCTGAAAACCATTCACGGCAAGGAATGCGAGCGGATCGGGGCTCTCGAGGAGACGCGCAAGCAGCTCACGTCCCTTCGCGAGGTCCGTTCTTTCGCCTTCGCGCACTGACATGGATATACTAATGCAATGAGGAAACCCAACAACAACAGGCCATCTTTGAAGCGATTGTCTCCGACATCAACGCACACATCTACCTCAAGTCCCCCTATTGCGAAGACCGTTGGCTCACGTTCCTGGGATCATCGGCCGCTGGCGGGGACACTCCGCACGCTACCTCGCGCGCGCCCGCCGTCTCGTTACAACCGCCGCCCTCTGCACGCGGCCCGCGCCGCCGGTCCGTGGCCCACGGCCGCAAGGAGTCGCTTGGCGGCAGCGCGGCCCTGGACTCGCCGCTATCGGCCACACCTTTGGGCAGTACGGGCCTGGGTTTGGGCGACGCGGACGAAGACGCGGGTGACGATTTCGGATTTGCGCGCGAGCCCGGGGCAGACGAGAACCCAGAGGCAGATTCGCTTGGGTTTATCACGCTGTGTTTGGAGGCATTGACACGGTTGGGCATGTTGGCGCCTGGATTGGCAGAGATTCGGCAGAGGATGAACAAGGAGCTGTTTGTCATGATTGAAAAGTGTATCACGGAGGCCAATGAGGCATACGTGGCGTCGCAGTACGCCCCACCCGCTGCGGCCGCGTCGTCACCGAGCGGCAGGGGAGGCGGTGGGTTGGTGTTTGCGATTGCGGACAAGCATCTGCTACGAGATGTCAGGGCAAAGGAGGCAAGGTTTGAGGCGCTCCGAAAGTTGGTCACGACCGTGTTTGCCAAGTTGGACGCCGTGATGGAAGGACACAAGTTGACGTGCAACATGGTGGATGCAATGTCGAGGAGACCAAACTTTTCGACATTTGGAAACGCTGGCGGAGATCAGTGGGAGCCCGTGTACTCGGTCGAGGATGTGGCGTTTGTGGTACACGAGGAGGTACGTTTGAGATTGGCCCGTTATGCTGAGGAAACACGTCTCACCCTTGAGTTGTACGTTGATAGTTGCAATCCATTCTCATGGACTATCTCCGTCCAAAAGGATCCACTTCCGAGGTTCTCCTCTCGGACATGTTCAAGGCGCAGCCCCCACCCAAGCCCGCGACCCAGTTCCCCGACGGATCGTTCCCGCCTGCCTCGCTCTTCAAGTTTGGACAATCCAGCGCCTTCTCCTCCGTCTCCAAGTTCTACACCTCACACATGCCACCACCGCCGCCTCCCGCAGCCGCCACAGCCAATGGGTCTCAAGTTCAACAGCCACAAGAATCACATGTCATTGACCGATATGCTTCATCCAAAACCATGAATCACACGACCATGTTTGATGCGGACCTCGAGTTTATTTGTGTCGTGTATCGGCCCACGTGCGACTTTTTGGCCCGGTTGGTGCGGCTGTCTGGCAACCGTGCAGCGAATGCTGCGTTTTTGGACGACTATGTGCTGTCCATGTACATTCCGAGCATGGAGAACAAGGTCCAGGGGCATGTGAGCAAGTACGTGAACGGGCCCGATGGGTTTGTGGTGGGCGAGGACAATTTACTCCAGGTGCGTGCAAATGGCTTCCAATTTTTTCCCCTCATTTGCCGTGTTGTGGACTCATTGGCCGATTCACTATGATTTTATCGTGTAGAGCGCAACATGCCTCTTCTCGCTCATCCAATCCATGTGCGCCACCGTCTGGCAAGTCCCATTCCGCTCCGACGAATACCTGCGCATGATTGAAGACATTCTCGTTCGCTACGTTGAGCGATGCTTTGCAAAGTACCGCATGTGCGTCACGACGACCCCACCCAACGGCACCATGGACGATCCCACGGCGGCGGATGGCGGTGAGGACGCAAGCATGGCGGGTCACGGCGAATGTGTGTCGGGTGCCTGGGCAAGGAATCCGGATTTGCTGCAGATTGTGTGCCAAAACACACATTTCCGTGGAGAGACGTTGAATGCGGAAATGAACGAGCGGTACAATGTGCAAGAGATTTTGATGCAGGCGCGCCTGTGTAACGATCGGTCGTTCCAGCGACATGAGCTCATTTTCGACAAGAAGAAGTTGGAGTTGTTGGCATACTTGCGGTCAAGCTTGGTGCGTTGTTGGTCTTGCTCATCTCTTTGGCGCTCATTCTCTCGCGTTTATTGAACGAACTACCATCGCACATCGCTCTTTCAGAAATGGTTCCGCGACCAAATCATCAAGCTCATGGAAACCAATGTCGATGACGCCCTGCTCACGACAGGATCACTGAGCAACTCTTTGGTTGACCTGCACGCCTCTCACACCGACCTGGCCACCACCACGGGTGCCGGCGGCTCGCTGTCCAACGTGGCATCGGCAGCCATCAACCTCACCCGCCCAACACACACCATCGGCAGTCCAGACGGTGGCTCGGGTGACGCCGACGACTCGTCCTCGTCGCTTCGTATGCTTACCGTCCCTCGCTCGCACGGTGCTCGATTCCGTGAGATCCTCGACGCATACCAGGCGCTCGCCGACAGTTGCGCCGTGACACTGCATTTGGAAGTCCGTGTACACGCCATGTACCACGCGGATTTGGCAATGCGTGAGGGCACGTATTTTGTGGAGGGCGCCGGGGCGAGTACGGGCGCAGGCACGCGGAGCTCGTCGTGGAGTTTGGCAGGCGGTGATGACCCTGCAGCGGACGTGGCAATCGAGCCCGAGCCATACGTGTTGCAGCTCAATGCAGATTTGGGGGTTATGGAGGAGCTGTGCTTGAGGATCCTCCCAATGTCGGACGCCATGTTTGTGTTTGACGGCGTGGGCCTGCTCCTGACGCATTACCTCGTCGCCAATGTCCGGTACTTGCGCCGGCTCAACCATGCCGGTGTCCGCAAGATGGTGACGAGTATTCGGGCGCTGCACCAGCACTTGTTGCATGCCGATTTGTGTCGGGACGTGCGTTTGGATCATGCGAGGCGGTATTACGAGCTGTACTTCATGGGCGCCGAGCGCATGTTGGATGACATTGCGGACCATGGTGCGAGGTACACGTTGGACGAGTACCGCAACATGTTGGATTTCATGTGCGATGTGAGCACGTTGGGCGATCGGTTGGCAAGCGAGAGCAAGGCCGTGTCGATGGCGGCGGCAAAGACGCAAAAGGAGTATCGGGAGTGGAGACGGAGGTTGGAGGAGCTGATGACGCAGCAGTAGTAGCGGCGGCCAATGTACTTGTTCTCGTTGCTTTTCCTTAGAACCATGTATTCCGTGCCCTCGACTGTTTCACTTTGTTGATGAATACCTGGCCCAGACTGGACTCAAGATAGTTCATATTGCTGTCATGTTCAGATCACTTCCGCCTCGGTCAACAAATGAACTGACAAATCACGGGCGAGAAATGGGAAAGAATGGAACGCAGACAAACAACATATGAAAACAACAGAACTCGAGAATCAAGGGCAGGGAACTCCGACGGCACTTCACACCATAAGCTCCGCCAACCACTCTGCGATGTAATGCTGGTCTTGAGCCTGGATTCGAGAAATAGTTTCCTGGGTTGGTCTGATTCCAACAGCTTGGACCAAGCACTCAACCAGAGTGAAGCGCCCGCAACTTCCAGCTGTACCCAGCATGCGTGGCTCTGCAACGACACGGTATCCGTTCTTCTTGGCCCAGTGAATGCTCGCTGTCACTGAGTTGGACAACGGGACCAAGCCTCCAAAATCAAGATCCAACGAAATCTGCAATTTGGAGTTGTGCCACCACTCGAGAATGGGCACTGTCGTCCAAGAACAGGCAATCGCGGCCTGGGAAAACTTGAGGTCCAACGTGCTTTTGTGCCGCAACCACCAGTCCAAGACGTGCGTGTGGCCGAACCGCGAGGCTGAATTCATGGCCTGGTGTGTATACTTGAGCGGATGGCCGCTGTCCAAGAAGAATTGCAATGGAGCGACATGACCATCAGTCGAGGCTGAATCCATGGCGTTTGACGTGTAATCTTCCGGAAAGTGAACAGGTGCTGTGGACGGTTGGTTGTGGAGCCAGCGCAAGATCTCGACATGACCGCCGCCGGCAGCCTTGTCAACGCAGCGGCCGGTAAAGCGGCACAAGAGGCCAGATTCGGACCACCACTTGATGACATCGAGATGCCCATTGGCGCAAGCGTCGTCGATGGCCAGATGCGTGTACGTGAGGTCCAATCCACTGCACTTCCACCACTCCAAGGCACTAACATGGCCGCGAGAACTGGCCGCGTCGACCAACGTATCGCAACCGCTGACCCAATCCTTGACTCCGAGCTCATTCAAACGACCAACAGTCCACTCAATCACCTCAAGCTGGCCAACAGCAGCGGCAGCATTAAGCACCGCGCTACAACGCTTGCTCACATCGTCATCGACTTCCAGCCACCACTGCAACACGTCCATCCGACCAATTTCAGCCGCCAACTCAGTCAAGCAGCCAAGCATTCCACCCGTGACGATAAAATCGTGAGCCTGACGCCATTTCAAACCGATCCAGTACTCGTCCAGTGAGCAGTTGACCATGTCGTATGCAGGGACTTGCTTGGCCGCCCCTTCGCGAGTGATGAGTCTCGACTCAATCGTCCACCATTCCAAACAGTCGGCACGACCGTAGTTGGTGCAGTGTTGCACAATCCGATCCGCATCAAACTTGAGCTCGAGACCGGAATCCTTCCACCAGCGCAACACGGCGAGGTGCCCCGCCGCAGTCGCCTCGTGAAGAGCCAATTCCGAGTACACCAGCTCGAGCCCTGATTCCAGCCACCATTGTAAGCTATCCTCGTGACCATCAGCACTGGCCAGATCGATGGCATCTTCCGTAAACTTGAGTGGCAATCCCGAACGCTTGTACCACTCCAGGACATCGGTCTCACCGTTCACGCTTGCGCCATCCATGGCCTGCGTAGAGTACCGCAGCTTTAGCCCCGAATCGAGCCACCATTGGAGAACATGCACTTCACCCGCCGCACTGGCCAAATCCATGGCCTCGTGCGAGTAGAACATGCGGCGGCGAGAGTGCCGGTGCAGCCAGTCAAGGACGTGGACGTGACCGTGAGCTGAGGCGGCCGTGATGCAGTCCGCCATCTGTGAATCGAGAATGCGGATGTGGCCGCGATTACTGCCAAACGGTCAGGGGAAAGCGAAGGTCAGGGCATGGAATAGGAAGATCGTATGGACAGCAGCAAATGAGCCGTACGCCGAAGTAAACCAAGCCCTGACGAGCTCGAGCTCGCCATCTGCACACAGCTCGGCCAAATCCGTGTCCGGATGATGGACGACCGCGGCTTGTTGAGCAAGCGGCAAGTCGGGGGCTGTCTTGAGGCATTTCTGGAGGATGTCCATCAGGTCATCGTCACCATCGCTGGGCTCGGGAAATCCGTCGTCGTGGCGACCCTCGGTGTGGACAGCGAGACGGACGGCAGCGAGGCGGATGGCGAGGGCGAGGATCAGGTCAGACACATTGTGCGGAAGATGGAGCACAGCCATGTGTGCAAGCGATTGCGCCAGGTTGTTGATGTCGGTATTCATTGCGTTTGTATATTAAGTAGCATGAAGCTGTTGATATATTCATCGATCTTCGATGACATTTGGCTGCTGGCGGTCAATACATGGGCGTGACATAAAGACAAGCCAACAGATATGTATACACCTCAATGTCTCGGACGGAACCCAAGAATGGACGCACTCAGCTCGTGGCCCGGCCAGCACTCAGCCAACGACGGGAGCAGAGAATGCCCAACAACCATATGGTCTCGTCAAGGTTGAGCTTCAACAGGAGTATGGCGAGTGGATCTTGTAAGAATAAGTAGACGTTGCGCTGATGGGCGTATGAGTAAATACCATTGCGAAGAAGCGACACATCGATGACCAAAATAGGAACTCCGCCATACCAACGTGCTCGTGCTATGAGTGAGGTCCAGATCTGAAATCGATTGATAAGCTGCAACGTAAATTCAAAGGCGCGAGAGTGAGCTCGCCATCCGTGTCCCAGTCCGGTCTGGGAACATGCAAGCCATTGGGAGTATTTCGGACGCAATTGATGAAGATGACGGCTTATGAAAGTCATCAAGCAACAAATAGATTCGCTAATTGGGTGATGGGGCCTGCCCATTTGCTGCTTACTGGCACAACATTCTTTATTGCTGACGACCTTTTTGTCTCACGAGCGATTTGTCATCGCAACACAAACGCGTCTGCTGTCTCACCCACTTTCGTGATCTTTCGTCAGCAAAAGGCTGTCCAATTTTGACGAGTGAAGCCATTAGAGCTTAGGCAGGTCTCGCTCAGCAAGAGTGTATGTTACATTAGGTGCACTCGAATTGGACTTGCCCGCCGCTCGGCCGCTTGCTGCAGGATCAGATATGCCCTCTATGTGCTTGAGGGGTACAAATACTTGGGCCTCCCCCGCCGACATCCACCGTTCTCACCATGTACCCCATCCCACACATTGCCTCCTTCTAACCAAACACACCCACACACACTCTCTCCTCTTTCCACAAACATGACTGCTCAACTCAAGAACATTGTCCTCGTCGGCGCCACGGGCAACATTGGCTCCCCCGTCCTCGAACAACTTCGCGCCGCCGAGCCAAAGTTCAACATCACCGTCTTCAGTCGCGCTTCATCAACTGCCACCTTCCCGTCGGATGTCCACGTCGTCAAGGTGGACTATGACAACCTCGCTTCCCTGACCCAAGCACTCCAAGGCCAAGACGCGATCGTTTCCACCATTGGTGCTGCGGCTCTCGACAATGCCCAAAAGAACCTCGTTGCCGCTGCTGCTGCTGCTGCCGGCATCAAGCTCTTTGTGCCCTCCGAGTTTGGCGTCGACACGCTGCACCCTGCATCAGTGGAGGTCAAGGTGTTTGGCGCCAAGGTCCAGCTCGTCCAAGAGCTCGAAAAGGCCAAGGTGCCCTATGCTGTCATCACCACTGGCCCATTCCTCGACTGGGGCTTGGCCAACGGATTCCTTGGCATTGACATCAAGAACAAGTCGGCGTCCTTGATCAACGACGGAAACGCTCGCGTGTCTGGCACCTCCCTGGCATCCGTGGGCAAGGCCGTCGTGGCCGTGCTGCAGCACCCAGACAAGGCCGTGAACCGGCGCATTGCCGTTTCAGACACCACGTTCACGCAAAACGAGCTGCTGGCCGAGGTGCAACGGCAAGTCGGTGGTGATGCTGGTGCTTGGACTGTGTCGCACACGCCGCTTGAGCAAGTCAAGCAAGAAGGATTTGCCAAGTTGTCTGACCCGTCGCACATTGGTGTCATTTACTTGATCAAGGCGGCCATCTTTTCGGGAACCGAGGCGTCATACTGGGTTGCGGGCAAGGATCATTCGGCCGAGTTTGGCCTCAAGCAGCGGTCGCTCAAGGACATTGTTGCTCAGGTCGTGTCGCAGCAGTAAGGAGTTAGTCGCTGTATCTTGTTGTCAGTGAATTTCTGCGTATGAATACATCCAAGGCATATGACACATTCACGCCTCCCACTCTTTCTCGTGGACAGTATCTATGGAAATCTTGATGGGAAAGAAACAACTTGTATTGCAAAAAGGGAACCATGACAGGCTTCTTGGAATAATGGATTGTACATACAAATTGAAGCGAGGACGAGAAGATGGAACGGATTTGGCAATGGAAGACAACAGCCACACAATCATCCCCCAATCATGGTGGTCGAGAAGGGAACTTCCGGCATCTGCGCAGACGCGTGAACACATTCAGTGGGCCCAGCCCCGGCATCCGTCGTCACGACGCTCGTTGACGACATGGCCCAACTATCTCCACCACCATCCGCCGCCGCCACCGCCTGAACGGATCCATCTCCAGCGGCCGTAGCACATGACCCATGTACGCCAAACGCGGTCTGATACGCAAATACATCCACATCTCCCGCCTGAACTTGCGTGATACCGGTCCCGGAGCCGGCATTGTGTTGCAAAATGTTGGTGTGAATGGCATCCCCAAGACCCGCCAATTTCGAGGCCATGGCGTGGGAATCCCAAGTGGATTGTGCTGCAAACACGTCCACATTCACGTCTTGGAACTGTGCAATGGCGGTGCCGGCCGCGTCGTTGACTTGTTGCACGGTGGTTTGGACGAGCGTGTCGTCAAGGCCACTTGGTAGGTGATGGGTTGATGTGGACATGGCAATCACGTCAACGTCGGCCGATTGGAACTGGTGCATGTTGGAGCCGGAAGCCGAGTTGGATTGGATCACGTCCGTTTGGATGTTTGGAGCGCCACTGGGTTCCCAGTGGTGGTGGTGACCGTTCCAGTCGGCGACATTCGTACTGGTTACGCCGACGTCGACAGATTGAGCCTGGTACAAGTTGGTTCCCGAGGCTTGGTTGGACTGGACAAGATTGGTTTGTGTAAAGGACACCGGAGCGTCTCCGCCAGCCGCATGGGTCCCAACATCAACATCGGCCGACATGGATTGGCCAATGTTGGATCCGTTCGCAGCATTTTGCTGAATGGCATTGGTGGTCGTCGTCGTCGCAGGTCCGTTGCCATGGCCAGCAGCCGCCGTTGTCGTCAACACATCCGTGTCGAGCTGCTGTTGCTGCGAAATGCCCGAGCCCGATGCCTGGTTGGCCTGAATCGAGTTGACCTGGGTTGTACCGGCACCTCCGGCTGCAGTGACGTCCACATCGGCAGCGATGGATTGCCCAATGTTGGATCCGCTCGCGGCGTTTTGGCCAATGTAATTGACCTGCACAGTTCCCACATTCGGGTGCGCGTGAAGCGAGGCGACGAGCACGTCAACGTCGGTCGACGCGGATTGCCCAATGTTGGTCCCCGAAGCTTGGTTGCTTTGGATAATGTTGATCTGGACGTCTTGGCCGGGGGCAATCGAGTGGCCATACCACTGGTTGGCGTCCGAGACGGCAGTCACATCGACGTCGGAGTACGAGTATTGACCCACATTCGAGCCTGACGCTTGGTTGGATTCGATGATGTTGATTTGAAGAGGAGTCGACATTTGTGAAGTAAGGTGTTTGCTGTGAAGGAATTGAATGATTGAACGGTTGGGGTCTCTCGAGTTGGGAATGAGTCGCGGGCAGCGAGACACCTTTTATGCTGTCTCTCCGGCCGAGGGAGTGTAATCGTACCAGAGAAGCCAGAGAAAAGGACGCAACCTTCCCGAACCGGCAAGCGTTCATTTCGCAGCATGGGGCCCGCTGCTGGCCGGTCACCCGACCTGTGTGCGCAGTAGACTTTCCTGTTTCGCAAGGCCGTGCGGTCCACGTTGTATGAATTAACCTCAAGATTGCCGAGATGCATGAGAACTGCCACTGTGTCCGACTAGCTTGTGGAAGGTATTTGTCATTGGTCGGTGGCGCATTAGTACCTGCCAATTCCAACTCAGCTGCGCTTGCTGGTGGGAGTGGCGTTGATGATCGCGAACACAGCGAACACCAGAGCAGAGCGACAACAACGCCGACAACCGCAAAGCGTCGTCATTTTTTAGTTGTCATTGAGCTATTTACCTTCATTTACCGAGGCTTCACACTGAAACATGGAATCTGGGCGAAGAGGCAACAGCTCCCAGTCCCGTCAGCTGTCTCCTGATTGGATCCTGTTTACATGAGCTCTGCTCCCACAAAGCCGTCACCTCTGGATCATTATGTGCCTGCCGAGTCCAAGCACTCAACTGAGAATGCTCGCATCAATCAGTTCGAGAGTCGTGGACTGTGGTCAAGTTGAGAACTTACATTTCTCTCGCCCGATAATGCAAAAAATGGAGCTCGAAACAAGCCAGCGTTTCGACAAGGGCAACGGCCGGCAAGCTTGGAAAAGAGAATTTCAGTGACATGGTGTGCTGCTTGAGATGACGCCAGCGTCTGTTCACAGATGAAGATCCATCACGGAGTGTATCGAATGAGAAAAAAAATCAACAGGGGCGGGTACAGAAAACCGAAACACAGTAGGCTAGTTGTTGGGCGCGATGGGGCGGCAATGAGATGCTGAGAAACATGGGCGGTGCTCAGTCCTCGTAGCCAGCGGGAGGGTTGCGCGGGCCCTTGGGCACTATTCGACCAAGCGGACGTGCACGTGTGAGTTGAAGTGGCAAAATGCGAATTGCTGGGCGAGGAGAGAGCAGAATGGTGACGTACTGGGGTATGTCAGAGGAACGGGCTTGGCATCGACGATACCGAATGTGCGGCGAATTGGGTCCTTGAAGAGAGCCATGCCGATACCTGGGGGAACAGAGGACGTGAATCGGTGGCATGTTCGCAGCATCAACGACCGCAAAAAAAGTCAAGACGCACCAGCGCCGCCAATAGCAAACGAGGCCATAATGTAGGGGGCACGGACGGTCAAATCACGGAGTGTTGCGAGAACCATGGTGTGGGACTGGTATGGGGTCAATAAACGACGGCGGCAAGGTTGGTATCGACAAAGGCGGAATTCCCTGAAGAGCGGCGTATGAAATACGAATTGGCGTTAGAAGCGTTGCGAATGACGGCCGATTCGTTCGTTCGTTCGTTCGTTCGTTCGTTGATTCCTCGTCAGTTCAGGCGGTGCCGCATCAGCGTCGAGTCGAGTGGTTGGGCAACTGGGCTCAACCCAACTTAAAATGGACAGCCGAAGACCTGGCCGAACACACGCTGGTGCCGTGAAACCGCATGTCGGGCGGACGGAAATCATATGGAAGTCATTGCAAAAGGTGGAACATGGATTCGGACCGTTGGACTTGATTGCGTGTGTTCGTACGTGCATGTCAAAAAGCGAGCTGAGTTCGCTGTGTCAGTCACGGCCGCTTTGGATCCGGCATTTTGCACTTGGAGGAAGAGATCGGATCGACGCTCTGAACCGATCACGGTCACGTGCGTACTGTGCTGTGCACCGATCGCGCCTTGTCAATCCAAAGTTCCCAAGTGGTCAAGGGTCAGGTCAGGTCAGGTTTTGCTTCGTTTCCCACCGCTTCCGAACACGTTTCCCATACGACTCAATCCATGCATCCCAATCGCACTACGAGCAATATAAAACTACTGTCTAGGCCATTTACACGCATTCCAAAATGATGGCGTCTACGACGGCCACCAACACCTCTGATTCGTCGTCTGCTGCCGTGGCTCCCAGCAGCAGCCCGGGCGATCTGGCAACAGCCATTGTCCAAGACTTGCAACGTCACGTCAACAAGCTCACGGACCCAACCTCCGACCGCTTCACAAAGACCCGCACACTCGACCACGTTGCCAAGCAGGTGGTTGGCCCGCTCATCCGAACCCGCAACGTCGACACGCTCACACCTGTCCTTCGCGTCTTGGTCCCCGTGTTGGCCCGCATCTTGGCCGATCCTATTGAAAAGTGTCGTGAGGCATCGGCAAATCTGCTCAGATCGTACGAACTGTCCCTTGATCTGCAAGTCGTCTTGTTTGGTTGTTCTGACGGCCTCCTGGCTGGCATTCACAGCATGTTTGAACTCGTCGCTGTGGACTCCTTCCTGCCTGCGATTGTTCCAACATTAGTCGATCGGCTTTCGGGACCTGTTCTTGTTGAGCCGTCAGAAGAGCTGCGTCTTGTCCTCATCAATTTGCTCGCGCTTTTGGTGTCTCGCTGCGAATCCGAGCCTTCGTTCATTGTTCAGGATTGTTGCTTGATCCTCTTTTCTACACTCGGAGACTCTTTTCCGGACGTCCGCAAGGTACAGTCCACGTTCCTCAGCCCGACAATCCCCCCCCCCCCCCCCCCCGAACAATTTCCTGATCATTTGTTTGTCACATCTACTTTGACAGGAATCATGTAACATTGTCAACCTACTTGCCACCCGCTGCCCTTCGCACCTCCGCCTTCATGCCGAAAAGCTCATCAAGAAAATTGTCCCTGCTCTCGGCTACCGCCACGCCGCCATCCGCATCTCGGCACTGCAAGCCTTGGGAAGCGCCGTTATGACTGACGCAGGCACATTGCGCGAGATCTGGCCCAGCGTCCAGCGCCTCACGCTCGACTCGGTCGCCAATGTCCGCCGCCAGCTCTACACCACCACGACCAACTGGGCATTGCACTTGCCCGACCGGTACTCGTTTGGCGACCTCTTTGTCCTTGTCCTGCTCTCGGGCCTCGCCGACGACGTGGCAGAACTGTCGGGACAGTGTCGGGAAAGCATTGCACAAGTGTCCAAGCTGTACGAGCACGAGTGGGAGTCGCGCGTCAAGGATGCGTTGGACTATGCGCCAGCAAGCGAGCGCGAGTTGCTTGGGTTTCGCGCGCTCGTCAGGGACAATTTGCTGAAAATGACCGACGCCCTGGTGGAGCAGCTTGCGGATTGGACAGTCAATGTTCGCGAGGGAGCGGCACGCACCTTGACACGGCTGATTCCCTTTGCAAAGGAGCATATTTCCGGATATTTGGGCAAGCTGGTACCTGCCATGGCAAAGACCGTGTCGGATCCTTTTGCAAAGTTGGTGCGTCCTGCGCCTTTTGTCACTGCTGCCGCCACATCCCTTTGACTGACTGATCGAATATCGTCAACAGATTCTGCAAGCGTCAGAGGAAATTGGCCGCTGCGTCTCCCCAGACCTGTTTCTCAACTTGACGCTTCCTCACATCCGGGCTCCCTCCTACCTTGTCCTTCTCGCGTCAGCCATTCGCTCGGCGCCGCTCACCCACGCACACATGTCACGCATACTTTCCGAACTGCTTGACTTGATTGAATCGGATCCCTCAGCGACCTCGCAACCCGACATTGCCCGCGTCTACGTCTACCTGACCCAACATCTCGCTTCCGGCCGTGCCTCCACCATGGGCGATGCCGAAGCGGATGGCCCATCCCCACTTGTCATCCTCACACTCGGTCTCCAACTCGCGGCCCATGATGACGTCAAGTCGATTCTGTTGACCTCGCCCTTACACCCACTCTCACATCTCCCTACCCTTCTCGCACACCTTGCCGACCCTTCACGCGGGCCCATTGTCATGCACTCACCGTCCTTTATGCTGTTGCGCCAAATCCTCTCACACGCGCCGACATCCGATCCGACCGTCTCGCCGCTACACCCCACGCTGGTTTCCGTGCTCGACAAGCTTTCAGGCGACAATGACGCCATTGCCGTGATCGCGCACGATCTTGTTGCGTCTCGGCCCGCCAGTGAATTCCTCGCGCATCCCGACTTTGTCCTTGCCGTGTGGCCATGGACTATGCGGCGGCTCGAATGGCGCGCGGGCCGGCCCGCCATGGCCGTGCGCGCATCCCTGGTCCCGCTGGTTGCTGTGCTTGTTGGGACGCATCCGGACTTGAGCCATGTGCTGCCCGTCACAAAGCTGCCCGATTCAAAGGACGCGTTTGCGCACCCGCACCCGAGCGCGTTGGCGGATGCTGTTGTGCATTTGGCCAATTGTCTGGACGATGACTTGCCCGCGACAAGGCTCATGGGGACACGTATTTTGGGCGAGCTGATGCGCATCGAGGTGATCAAGGGCATGTGGGATTCGGAAATGGTCAAGGCGGCGTATCCGGAGCTGTTGAAGCGGTTGGATGATGCCAAGGATGACGTGAGGGTGGAGGCGGCAAAGTCGCTTGCGGCGATTTATGACGAGTTGGTTGTGGCGCAGAGGCATGAGGCGAGCGGCGAGTCGGGCACGTGGATGGATTCGGTGCATCATCAGGCCGTGGTGCAAGGGGTCACGATTCATGTGGATGATGGCAATGTCGCGGTTTCGGTATGTTTCATCGGAGCTGAATGTGCGCCACCAACTATTTCTTTCCCTGACTCTTCACTTTTTGTTTTGCAGACGGCGGCACTGGATTGCTTGCGCGCGGTTGCAAGGCATCATTCAAAGATTGTGCGCGAATACATTGAGACGTCCACGAGACAGTACAAGAACCGGGCATTGTTTGGCGAGTTTTTGTCATGACGGATGCTGGTGTTTTGTTGCTCGCGCATGATTTTCTTTTTTCGTTTACAGTGTTGACTGTTCTTTTTGCGCTTAGTTGGACTTCCAGTCCCCGTCAACAACGTCAGCTTCCAGGTAACAAGCTGCAGAGTCCCGAGTCAAGCAGGCAATATAGGCGACGGTGCATCGCTTCAAGGAGCAGAGAGCCGCCAAATCTGAGCCCAACCCACAGACAGCCCGACTCCGAGTCAGAGTCGCAAACTTTCAAGTTGAACTGGCAGAGAGTCAATATTCATTTTCCACGTTATCCTTTACTGAAGACGGAACCATACATCGGGGATTTTGAATAATTGGTGTACCTCGCCATTAGCGAATGGGTTCAGTACTGTCGCGATTGGTGTCGGAGTTGAGCTGGTTGGGGACTGAGACCTTGTACTGACAACAAAATCATGTAGATTACTGTGTCAGTAAAGATACGAATAGTCCGGCCGTACATTACAGATCCAGCAAGAAAAGAACGTGAAGCGATAAAACTTGCCCAAAGATAACAAAGTCGGAAAGTAACAAACGATGAGAAAACGTGAATAGAGATTGTGACAAGCCGAAAAACGGAGACTCCACAGAAGATGAAATACATTGACAGACCATCAAGAAACGATGGAACGACAAACATAGGGGTGGGAATGAAACGTGCAAGTGAATCGTAACAGAATGTGACATAAGGGGCTGAGTCGAGACAGGGTAAAAGTAAAACGATACACACGGCCAAAATGGGAAGGAAGGGGGCAACACGAACCTGACAACGAAGTAATTCATGTAGAGTACTGTGTCAGTAAAGATACGAATAGTCCGGCAGAGCGCACAAAAATGGGGGGCGACGAGGTTTTGATTTTTTGTTTTTCTGGAGAAGGAGCACTACAACATACTCCTATGCGCCTGATCTCAACGACCCGTCTGGCAGGACTCGCGGCAGACACCACAGGCCGCCTATAAATACCTCGCAACAGAAACACGGACGCATCATACCGGCGAGCGGCGATGATGCAGCGAAGCACTAGAAAACGTATAATAGAGCAAAAGGCCAAATGTGTGCTGGACCAAATATTGAGACCGAATATCAAGGGATGGGGGCAGGCCACTAGCCACCGATGGTGGGTCGTGCAACACACCCGTGCAGCGTGCACTTTTGCTCAGGCATTTAGTCTCGGTAAAGGCGAAGAAATAATTCAGCATGTTGGCCAGTACGCTCTTATTGTTGCCAGCTACTTCAATGTGTCTGTCTCCCCACATGGATATTGCATGGAAGAGGCGGTGGTTATGGCAACCCCTTGTGTTGAGAGTTAATCCGTGGGGACGTGACCCACAGCTTTGGTTGTTTCCTGCCGCTGGAGGCGCCATGGTGGCCGAGGAAGAAAACATGTTATACTTATCGAATTTGAATGTATGATAGCCAAATGCGCACTTGGGTGTTAGATTACTCAACAACTATAAAGACAATAGACAATGTGCACTGGGAAAGATTCGGGCGATGACTTGGGTGTCTCGGGCACCCAGCAAGCGGCAGCGGCTAGGGGCTTTTGCGCTTGCGCCTCGTTGTGTGTCTACTCAGTTGCGCGCCCAGGACCGGCAGCGGTGGATCCTTGATTGGACGCGGGGGTGAGATCGAAGCGGGGGAATTGGGCCGGACCACTCGAGGGGGCGACTCGGGCTTGGGGAGTGGGCGTGCCTGGTGCAAGGCGGATTGGCGAGAACGTTATTGCTGTTTGTTTGGCCGCTGGCATGGGCACGACGGGGGGGCGACGAGGTTTTGTTTTTTCCCAACAGAACGCGTTGTTGGTTCACATGTGCTTCTTGCCTGGACCATCGCAAGATCTATCCATCGAGATCCCGTTTTGCCAACACAGACTGTACAAATCGACGGCCCGCTTATTCACACATGACGGGTATGTTTCGACCCACTGGGTCGTGACAGTACCCAATACTGGCATCCGCTTGGCCCACACTCCATCACTCGTTCACGTGTGACCGGACCAGCTTTTTCGAGTACCGAAAACAATGGCATCGCATGGACCGGAGCACGGATGGAACCAACGTCAACGACATCGGGAATGTTAGCAGAAAACAATACTTGCAATCCGCTGCACTCGTGAAGTGGGAGTCGTTCACCCGGTCCTTGCTGCACCACAAGCCAAAGGCGACCAGCGAATCGGTTGTGTCATTGTTGAGACGGAAGGTGACAAAGATGCGCGGCCAAAAGAAGGCAAAAGTGGTGATTCGGCAACCTGACCTGTTATATATGCATGCCAGTTCAAGTCAGCACAAGGGTAATGAGGGGCGAAACGCAATTGGACTGCCGGTGGAAACGAACCAGACAAAAGTCTCTTGGCATCTTGCCATGGCGAGTGGTGGCGTCGGCAGCAATAGTCTCATGTACGTCCTTTTGCTCCAATTCGCTGAAGCGGACGAGATGGAGCTGTTGGCACGCTTGAACCTGAGTACAGCCGAGCGTGAGCATGTACAAGGAACAGAGAACAGAGTGCCAATATGCGTGCGTACATTCTTGACCTTCTCCAGTGTGCACGCCTTGTCAAATGCGCTGAAGTTGAGCGTGAGACAATCCGGATGGCTGTGGCGGCACCTAGAGGCTCGCGGCATGAGTTCAAGTTAGTTTACCGAGTCTGTCAAACAGGGCGTGATGGTGGAAGATGCAAACACACCGTTTCCCGCGCAAAAGGAACTCGGCCAGCGCATCCTGCAACCCGCCAAGATTTGGGTGGAACGCCTCGAGTTGATAAAGCGGGACATTTTTCTTATGGCGAAAAGCGGCAATTGGAGTTGAGAGTGACCAAGAGTAGGCGAATCGACTCAGAGGGGTATTGGCAGGATGGTTGTCGGTCGATTCCGCAGCTGGGGCAAAGGGCGGGCGAGGGCGGGCAGAGGGAATGAACGGGCGAGCAGCCTCAATTGCGTGCACAAGGCGCTTAAGCGACGGAATGGTGTAGAAGCGAGGTGGCACGGCGTGAAACAAGGCGAGGAAGACAAAGTGATCGACCAACGCATTTTGGATCAAAAGCCGGCGGAGCGTGTCGGTCTCAATCGCACCATGCCTGTTGGTATGCTTGGATGGAGCCTTGGCGTTGTCTTTGTGGTGGATTTCCATTTGTGTCGCAGTCGAGGTACTGCGAGGCGAGCCATAGCCGCGGATGCACGGAAGAAAGTGGTTGAGCATATGGAATGTGAGTGCATCCGGCGAGTGCGAAAATGCAGCGAGAAATTGGGGCAAGCACTTGAAGAAAAGATCCAAAGTCGTGGATGCGCTCGTGAGAGCAGTTTCGGAAACGCTCGACACGCACACAAGGTTGACAAACTCGGCGAAAAGAGCAAATGTTGCGACGCAAATGTCGTCCTTTGCCTTGTCCGGGAACAGGTCAACGAGAACAGAAGCGAGAATCTATGCATGGGTAGACAGGGCGTAATGTCGGTGAGTAAGGACATGGGACATTGCCGCGACCGCGACTGCCACAGAAAAGCGAGCAGACGAACACTGCAGAGTGAGCGCCACTCGGCTCCGGTCATGTTTGCGAATGACGTCGTGTTGAGGGCCACGGAATGGGGTGGTTGAGAAGCCGGTTACGTTACGCAATCGGTTGTAAAACCGTGTGCGAAGGTCGGCCGACGAATCAATCTCTTTCAAGATTGCCCCACACAGATGCCGACCAAAGACGCCAATCAAGACGTGATGGAGCTCGTCGACCACAATAGATTGGTAAACATTTGCGTAAGGACATGCCCAGACACCATTCTGTAGAGCAAATTGGATGATAAACGGACGAATACTGGTCAGAGATGGAGTACAAGAGGAATCGATCGCGTGCCACCAACGCACGTTCAAAAAGTGAACACCCAATCTTTGAGCAGACTGCTCTCGAGCCGTCACATTGCTCATACATATCTGCATTGCTGCTAGCTCCTTCATCTTGTCCTGGTCGCGGAGACTGAGCTTGTGGACGCGCTGCATGAAGCTTGAAGCCATCGTGAAGCAGGTCAGGTACGTTTGACCTTGTCGCGTCAGAGTCACAAGTGCAAGCTCTGGGAACATCGCCAACGTAAACCAGCAATCGAGGGAAACCTTGATACCATTCCCCAGTCGGTAAGCGAGTGCGTATGCCACTGACATGAGATATGGACCGTCACGTAATGAGTACATGTGTCTGGCGGAAACAAGGGCCAGACACGCGCGAGACAACTCGTGTGACTCGTGAAAAAACATACTTTTTGGCGGCCGCACAATAGCGTGCATTGAAGAGCAAGGCAAGACACTTGTGGAACACAAGTTTATTGATCCCAGTTGACGTGGAATCTTGCGCGACATCGGCATGCACCTTGTCAGCTTGAATGTATGTAGAAACCGAGCGGAATCATAGCATGGAGGTCGGGATTGGCTCGAGCATCAAACAGGTGCATCGGGGTGGAGAGCAGCAGGGTCCAAATTGCTCGCTTTGCAAAAATCTGAGTGCCGGGAAGATGAATCAACTTGTGTCCCTTCATCGTTGGCTGGGCAGGGTGAAGAAAGACGAACCTGTGCCTTGTCGGATGACAGGAAGTCGGCCAATGCTAAGCCGCCAGGGGGGATATCCGAGTACAAGTTGGCCCAGGCGTCGCCCGTGTGCACATCGCTGAAGACGCGCTCTGGGCCGTTTGGCCTAGTTGGATGTGAACCTCGGATACGAGCTGCAAATACGGCGCGAGGTGAGGCCGACCAATCAAGTGCAGCAATGAGAGCAGCAAATCGGCGTGGATGAACGCATATTTTCGGCCTTTGTCGCCATAAAGAATATTCGTTTCGACAGGTAGCAAGAAGGGGCTGCTGAGCAGCTTTTGCCGAATAGTCGGAAGAGATAAAGGTGGCGAACTGCAGCTTGATGAGTCCAGTGCGGGATTTGCGTCGAAGATCTGAACGCACAAACGCATTGGGATTCCGTCAATGGCAGAACATAGCGGAGGGAACAATAGGGAACGGAAACGAGCGTGCCTCATCAATGCGAGCTTGAACATAGTTTTCGACGTCCACAGCTTGTGAATCCGATAAGTCGGCTTTGAGGAGGCAAAGGAGGGCAAACAAGAACGAGTTGGAATTGTCGAGCGGATCAAACTCGTTCACTTGCAGGCGCGGATTGCCGAGTGCTGGCTCCGGCGATGGCGCTGGTCCCAGTCGCAATGGTTCGGGCGGGACGATGATGGGTGACACATGCTTTCCGACAGGTAGGCCGGTTTCTTTGTGGGATGGCGAGGGCGGGACATGACCGAGCTTGATTGGCGGAGGTGGCGGAGGCGGTGGGCCGGATGGAAACAACGGATGATGGGCATGAGCTGCTCGGGTCGGGTCAGGAGTTCGCTGGGAAGAGTCGAGCGAGGTAGTGCGAAGGTGGGCAAGGATAGGCTCGTCTTCAGAATCGTTTCCGGCTTCGTCGTCGGATGGCGCACTGTGAGTTGTGCCAGTGGTCGCTTGTGGGTTGAAATCGTCAGCCGGGTCGGTCTGGTCGTGATACTGGTTGGTTTCGGGGGCAGAATCGCCCGCGGTGACCCATGCTTCAAGGTCATCCAGGTCGTCATTCAGACCACGCATCACAGCCGCTGGGGCTGGTCGTGGGCCGGCATAACCAGGATGTGCCCGTGAAAGGTGGACTTGGAGGCCACTGAACGATTCGGCGGAGCGGCCACAAGCTGGGCAGACGAGCTCACCCATGATGCATAATCATACATTGATATCGCAAGCCAATGGCCGCAATCCCCGCAAACACGCTTCAAGTGACCCGAGCTGGCCAGCCAGCAAATACTCTTCCCGCCCCTCATCCCATGCCCACACCGGCTGGCTCCAAATCCCGCGCGCATACAACATCCCCATGCGCACATGCCGTCTCGCCTGCGACCTCGGCGCCGGCACCTGCGCGTTTGGGCGAATCGGCAGGTGAATCAACTTGAACTAGTCATCCCCGAAAAACTCGTCGAGGGCCTCTTGGTCGTCCAGGTCGACGTCAAGGTGCTCGAGGGCAAGCCAGCCCGCCTCGATTCCGACCTGCCGCCCGTACGTGTTTGGCGAGATGTCGGGCATGTCGTCAAGCACGCAGGCCGGGTGCGGTTGGAATTTGCTGCGATGCAAGCGCGGCTGCCCGTTGGCGAGCCGTTGGATGAAGTACGGCTCGTGCAGCTCGTCGACGTGGAGGCCGTCAAACGTCAACTCGATGGGGATGCGGTCAACGGTGATCGGGTTGATGGTGTGGCGAGAAATCTGGGCCGTGATGATGGCGCCAGCCGTGATGACGCCGTGGCGGAACAGGTGCTCGGTGAGCAGCCAGGCCGCAGTTGCGAGCATTTCGGCGTCGGTCATGGGGAAATCGGCGGGCCACTGGCAGAGGCGCCCGCGACACCATTTGAAGCCAGATGCGCTCGTGGCGTGGAGCTTGAGTTTTCGGGCTCGGGACTTTGAGGCGCGGATGTGATGGCGCCTTGAGTGGCCAAACGAGATGGCGAGGACTGTGTGTTGTCAATGGGGGGGCATACTGGTTGTGGCATGAGATGCGGAAGCAGTGGCAGCGGTGAGCGAGGTGGCAGTGTCGGCGGAAACCGTGTTTGGATCGTGCGGCAGTGCAATGGGTGGAGCACGCGAGTACGGTGTTGGTCCGGCGGGTGGAACCGGCGCATCGTCATTCGGGTCAAGGCCAGACGTGGGCAAAATCAAAGGCAGTTGCACCATCCGCTCTGAACGCTTGAATCGATCGCGGTTAACCTGCAACGCCCACAACACCCAAGACATTTTCGAGTGCGCCGCCGTCCCGATATGGTACGGAGGCAAAATCTGATCGAGAGCGGCCATCAGCGGCGCGGAGCGGGGAGACAGAGTGTAATGCCGGACGAATGGGTGGTAGAACTGCGCCAGTGATGTTGAATATTTCGTTGATGTAGCGCTGGATCTTGCCGAGACGATACATGATGTATGCGGACGCATCAACACATCCATGGCGTTGTCGTTTTGGGCATCGTCGTCAAACACGACGTCGCTATTGTGAACGAGACAATCCTTCGCGTCGAGAAACGATTGCAACGAAAAGTCCGTCTGTGACGGATTCATGATCTCCTTTTCGAGCTCCTTGTCTACATGGTTTTTTCTATTGCATCACAAGATCATGAGAGCAGATTAGTGAATCTGGTGTGCCGCAGTTCTGGCATGGGAAGCGTACCCAGGCACTGGCCGGCGGGGCGTAGTCCTTCTTTGTAACTATCACCTTGCTTTTCATCATCACAACAATGCTCGAGAGCATGTTGCGGTTTTCAAGGCCGACCTTGAACAAGGCGAGATTCTGACCTGCCGGCGACAGCTGTACAGGCACGGTGAAAGCAAAAGACAAGGTCAGTGAAAGAGGGAGGGTTTTCAATGGCGAAAGACAACTTACATCGGCAGATGCGTCCATTTCTTTGAACATTGCATCAGACGGCGCGTCGCCTAAAAGTATGCAAATACGTTAGGACCGTCTCCCATGCACGTAGACCTGGCCGTACAAGCAGAGATTCGGATAATGGTTTGGTTGATTGCGCTGTGGGCTCGACACATGAAGGGACGTTGCATAAACGTGACAGTTCAAGGGACTCCGGGGACTGCTGCTGGCCTTTGTCATGATGCCACCATTGCCACGTTCGCGGGAACTTGCAGACCAGCATGGGCGGCGGCAGCCTTGGCCTTGATGCGGTTGTGAGCATGCAGGTCACGCTCAGCTTGCTTTTGCAAGGCTGTCGTTTGCGCACAGGCAAGCAACCTCATCAGTGGGTCAGTCTTGCACTGGCCTTCGGGAAGCAACGTCACGATGTAAGCGGTTTCGCCACTGGAGCGCTTGAGGGCGAGAGCCTGCATGGCGTCGAGCAAGAGTTGGCCACGCTCCAGTGACTGAATGTCGTGCCCGTCTCGGTCGGCAAGGATATCGTCAATCGAGGTGACACCATGCTCGAGAAGCGTGGCGCGCTGGTCGTCGGTCATGGCGCAAAAAAAAAGTTGCTGTCCCGGCGGAGCTCATTGAGCCAGTGCTTGTATGTCTTCAGGTCAGCACCATGAAGGGCCTTGGTACAAGCGCCGGCAAGAACGCCTGCGGTCGACTCGTCGAGGCAAGTGCGAACGTGGCTAGTTTGAGACGCAAGAGAGCAAAGAACATGAGCTTCATAGACACATGGACCAGATTGCCGCGACATGCAACAAAACAAATCGAGCGTACGAATACACGACCATGCGGTCTGATGCCCGCTCGCCGCGAAAATCTTCCTCAAGGATGAATCGCCTGCCTGTGTGGAAGAGTAACGGAAAGTTGCGAAACAGTCAGCGAAACTGGTCCTCGGCATGCAACATCATGCACACATACCTGAACGGGTTCCATCTTGCTGAAGGTGACGCGCCGGCCCCCTCGTCCTCATTCGCGCGTCTTGGCCTTGCGCGGCTTCATTGTCGCCGCCCGCCACCCCCTCTGCACCCGCTTGTTCCCCTTGGTCAGCAGCGCAAGTGCCAGTGCCATTGGCAATGATGCTTGCGCCGCGCGTCTCTTGACCAGCGGCGCGGCACCGGCTTGGTCACTTTGGATGACGGCACGCGCGGACTGTTGCTGGGCTTGTCCTGCCTGGGAAGCCGCGACAAAATCAAGGATCGCGCGGCTAAATACAGCCGTGCCATGGTGCGTCACGAAAATGCAATAACTCCATTGCTGCAGGGTTGAGCCGGGCATACCGAAGTCGTCGATGTTCCAATGCCGAGCGAGCACGTCAGGAACGATCCGATCGTCGTGCGGGTTGGTTGGGGCTGGCGGCTGGGCGGGCGGAATAGCTGCCGTAGCATGAACATGAGCGAGGGCACCAGCGCCTGCACCAGCAGACCAGCAGGGAGAGACGTTGCGAGGAATGCGGGCGGAGCGTTTGCCGGAGCGCTCGGGCGGGGCATTCACGGCAGCACCAGTTGCGGGCGAGGCGAGCGGCACGGAATCGCCAGTAAGGGCAACGAGGACGGCATCCGGCGCGGGCGTGGTGGTGGGGGGGGGGGGGGAGGGGCACATCTCGGGAGGAGCGGGAGAAGCAGGAACCGCATCGGTCGCCGAAGAGACGCTCAAGCCGCCACGCTTGATTGCCTCCACTGCCTGCTTGCCCAGCGTTGCACCTTGTTGACATTGGCGTGCCTGTTGGGAACTTGGGGTTGTGGCGGTTGTCGGCCAGCGATGGGGAGGTCGCCCGCAGGGCCCAAAGTTTTGGCCTCGAGACTGTGCTGAGCTGAAGACGGGATGCATCCCGACATAGTCGACACTACACAAACGGTTGTGGTGCAACGCCCAATGTCAGCGTGCCGATCACGGGAGCCGGCAGGTTGATGACCGAGACACTGGCGGTCCAAGAGGGGCAAGACGGCCGCAGGTACGTACAGACCGGAGGTAAACAGCGGAGAGAGAGAGGCAGTTGCATTGGCCAAGTTGGAGGCCGGCGGCCGCGGCCCGCTTGTGGACTATTTCATGTTGGGGCGGGGGCAGAGCATCAAGTTGATGTGAGCGCTAAGCAGCCAACGGCTAAACGTTTTGTTTGGATAGCGTTTGGTGCCTGCGAAAGTTTAATATGTAGTTGCTTTCGTAGGTATGATTGGAGCACTGTGCATGCGATCGCCTAGTGATGACCAGTTCCTGTTGCATGCTGATGTGGGGAATGCGGGGGCAAATCATGATCATGTACTGTATGCAACTATAGAAACTGACCTTGAATCAAGTGATAAAACCAAGGTAGCGCAACAGGAAAGTGTGTGGAATGAGGATGATGCAGAAGACAAACATGAACAAGCAGATGAGGGCATGATATGGGTGGTACGGGTGGTCGGTACGACAGATTGGGTGAGAAAGAGCAAGTGAGGGCAAACATAAGGTGTTGAGATGAGAAGGACGAGGGAGACACGGCCAATAAACGAGAAGAACAGCTAACGAGAAATGAGCAAGGATGCGCGAATAAAACTGACGGAACACATGGGGGAAGAAGGCTCACTGGGCAGCAGGAGCAGCGCGATTACGAGCTTGCTGGCCGTGCATGGGTTCCATAACAACTGCTTCCTCGACACTTTGACCGTCAGACTCGTCGGCATCGCCATCAGCGCCGCCTGCAGCGGCAGCGCGCGGGCCACCCCAGGTACGTTCACGGACCGTCAAGAACGAATACATCAGAAGGACAATGGTGAAGAAGGGCGAGAACCTAGCAAAAAACAAGTGGTCAAGATGTTAGTACACGCGTCAAGGCACATCCGAGCAGACAACAAAAAAACACGCACCAATAGTACACAGGGAAGATGAGAACCGACTTGAGACGCTTTTCGGAAATGGCCCATGCGGTCACAAACAACCAATTGGGGATGATAATAATTCCGAGCCAGATAAACATCCCCCAAGGTACTGAGGAGATGTCAAAAATCAAATTGAAGAGAAGCTCCATGATCAGGACGTAGGTAATGGCACCGCCGACCTTGAGCACCATGAAGAATTTGGTGAGCATGAGCAACGGGAACTTGACCCAGAACTCGGGCGTGCAAAGCATGATGATTTCGTTGGAAATTGTTCCGAGGAACCACCGGCGGCGTTGGCGGAGCAAGGTCATGAAGTTATCCGGCGCCTCCGTCTATGTGGTGATGGGTGAGGGCGAGGAATGAGTAAGGACAGACGGCAGTTGGAGTGAAAACAAAGAGTGAACCGACCTTGCACAATGCGTGAGAGTTGAAACCGAGAGTATGCGTTCCAGGGCGGGTCATGAGAATGTGCGTCATGTAGCGGTCCTCACCAAGGTAGCTGGCGGTTGGGTACGGTTTGTCTTGAGGTCAGTCAGGTTCCGTTGAAAATGAGAAAATCTGAACACGCACCGTTGGCAAAACTCGAAAGTGCTTCCAATGGGTGGCTGGTAAAAATACTCGTTGGCCACGTCGTGCAGGACATGGTACTTGAACATGGTCAACACGCCTGGCAAGCATGTCACAGCTCCCATTAAAGCCTCGGCATTTCGGAAAATCATGGACTCGATGTACTCTGCATCTTGCTGGAAACGCGGAAATCAATGCGAGAGAATCAGCCTGTGCCTACAGATGAAGGAGAAGGACAGAGACTGCGTACCATAATCCTCCAAAAGTTGCCCGAGTCCTCGTTGCGTGACACGACGAAACCGGTGCATGCCTTGGTTTGTGGATGCCGCTGCATCTCGCCGACGAGCTGGGAGACTGTATCTGGAGCCAGGGAGGTGTCGGAATCGACAAAAAGCACCAGAGGGGCTTCAGAATGTCCCTCTTCCTCCATTTCCATTTGCAGCCGTTCAAACATTTGACGTTGGGTGCCCAATTTACCCGAGTGCGGGAACCGATTGATGGAAAACCGCACGCCGCGGTACTCGAGCGTGTACTCGTCGGGGCAGTTGTCTGCGTCAAAGCCCAGGTCGTTATCCGCGGCGTCGCTGAAGAACTGGCTGCCATACATGGATCCTTGAGGCGTGCTGATGTTGGGATGATCCATCGACGGACGATACATGGGCGACGCGCCACCTGGCGTGCGCACATCCATGGACGCGCGAATCGAGGGACTGCCGTGGGTCACGATCTGGTCAAAGCCATTGTACTTTTGCGCCTTGCGGCCCATGTCGGACTTGAGGTCGATTGACTCGTCGTCAATGTCGATGTGCGCGTCGGTCGCGCCGGCCATGGGTGACGAGTGTGCCGAGGAGTGCATGCCAAGTCCGCGTGGGATGGTGGTGGCCTTGAGCGGGACACCAGTCATGAGGCGCACGAGCGTGAAGAACTGCTTTTCGACCTGAGTAACGCAGCGAATAGCCCGGTTAGCGAGAGGACACGCAAACATGGCCACGGGCACATTTCAAGCAAAAACTAATGCGTACATCATAGTTGTCAAAGCCAACATAAATCCGGATTCGCGGGTAATCTGAAGCGGCAAGACCATTGAGGGCCCCCATGAGGTTCGGCAGAGGTTCGTTATAGACGGGGACAAAGATTGCAACCAGTGGAAGCGTCTCGGTCATGTTGGGGAGGAATGAGGATGAGTGGGGGAGAATGGGCATTTCGGCTTTTGGATCCGTGCTCGTCGGCGCGGCGGGCGAGAATTGGATGTGCTCGGGGTACTTTTGAACGAAGTCATGAACCTTGTCCTTGAGGTCGTTCTTCAGCTTCCGCGTGAACAACCAATCCTTGGTCAATTTGATAATGGCTGATGGCGTGAAGGTGGTCAGAAT